>ONZH01018615.1:0-19410 GCA_900303285.1 Rhinella marina | reverse complement strand
TTTTAGAATTTTTGGTTATTTTATTAACATTTCTCATGCCATTATCTATTAAAGTCACCAGTGCACAACAGGAAGTCTAGACATATTTAAAGCCTAGTGGACAGTGCAAAAACTGCACAATGTTAGAATTTTTTTAAATCTAGTTAGTGGCATTAAAAATTATAAAAAATATGTTTAACATAAAATGTGATTTAATCAATGATTTATTTTTACTTGACAATTTTCTCTTTAAAGACTTACTATGCTTTCACACAATTGTATTTAATAGAGAATTGTATAACTAGCAAATTTCTAAATCACTTCATTTAAAAAAATCTGCCTGCATCCACCTGAAAAAGCTGTGAAGTTATGGCCACTAGGGGTCTCACTTCCGCCTAATTTGCAGTCAACTGCCTGTTGTCAAGCGAGATCTGTCTCTAGTAACAGAGACACAGAAGACAGCCAAAAGGAAGTGGGGTTGTGCCAGAGCTAGCTGATATCCTGAACCTGATAAAAAAAAAACTAAAAAAAACTATATCTACACAGCTTCTGAAGATTGTGGGAACATCCTGTATGTCTGTAAGGCCAGGTTCACATCACTGTTTATTTTTCTGTTTTTCTAATCCATCAGAAGAACAGAAAAATAAAGAAAAAAACAAATCCTGTATTTTAAGCATCCATTATGCTCATTTATGCAGATTTGCATTCGTTTTAGCCATTTCCATCTAAGATTCTTTTTTCCAAAATAATGGATCTCAGTACTTCACCTGCATACCTGAATCAGAATATTCCATTAATATGCATATTACAGGCTCTGGCTTATTACTTCAATGGAAATTATTCCCCAATCTCAGCCAGTGGGAGGCATTCCTGCCTGTTTTTCTACCTTTCAGATGCCATGGTCACATTTGACTATGGCATATGAGGGGTTAAATGCCTACAATTGGCATTACCACCAATTACAGACATTAGCCCTAGGTGTCTACTGTGTGAAACTGCAGGCACCTGGCAGCTTTGGTGCTTGCCCCGCTCTGAAACGGCCACCATCTTTAAAGACCCAACATTCACTGTACATGTACAGTGGTTTTCAAGAAGGGGTTAAAGGGAATTTGTCACCATCAGCAATCTGGAATACAATAATACTTGTATGGAACACCTGACTCTGACTCTGGGTCAGTCATTTGTATGTCCATACGCACCTCTGCTCCTCCACTGTGCGTCTGCTCCCTCTATATGGCGCTCCTCCCTCTATCTCCTCATTTACCTTTTCCCCTTCCCACCATTCATTTACTCCATTTTTTCTGTTTTTATCTCCCGTCTGCAAAACAGCCATGGAATGCATTGAGAGGACTCCTGTGCACATAATGCAGAGGACTCCAGGAGAAGTTCTCTCTACGCATTCCTCAGACAGTTTGTGGGTGCATAGCTGGGGAACTTAAAGTGAATGACGTGTTCTATACATGCATTATTGTACTTAACAGGGCTGACAGATTCCCTTTAAATCTAATATATAAAGCTGAGTGTATGTGTGTGTGTGTGTGTGTGTATGTCCACTAAAGGAATCCGCACCGCTGCAGCTACAATCACAAAATTTGGCACACAGGTACATCAGGTGTCTGGGAAGGTTTTAAAACAGTTTTCAGCTCTCCAGGACGTACAGTTCCTGAGATATTCTCAAAAAATGCATTAGCCAATAGTAGGCTGGTCACATGACCCTTATCAGCCAATAGAAGCTCACAGGCACACACCAGGTTTCTATAACAACAACGCCAGTTCAGTGCTGTAGGTCTGCATTAAAGAGGCAGAGCACTGTGGATGACAATGGTAAAGGGGTATTCCGGTTACCATTACTATAACTTATGTTTTAGACTAACTCATCATCAATCATTACCTCATATAATGTAAATTTCACATATTTACCGTTCAGTAGTAATAAAAGATGTTTTCTTCCACTGCTACCCACCTTCCTCCTAAATCACTATGGCATCGACCTGTAATTCAGGCCACCGTCAAAAGAAGGACTTAAAAGCACCACCCCCAGATCCCACTAAGTCACGCCCCTGACTCAGTCAGGCCACGCCCCTTCCATGCCACATTTGACCGGGATTAAAAATATAGGTAAAAATCACCTTCTGTCAGATGCAGGGGTGGAGGGAGGGTGACATTCTCCCTGCAGCTCATTGCTCAGACTGCACAGTGCTGCTGCTGAGAGTGAGCTGTTCAAAAGGACATCCCTGTGTCCATCCAGGCCCTGCGCATGACAGAGGACAGGGAGTCTGAAAGCCAGACTGTCCAGCCTAAAACAAGATCTCTGGCCACCCTAGGGCCAGGCTGATGTTAGGATGGCCAGATGTCCGGCTTTAGGCTGGACAGTCCAGTTTTCTGGCTACCTGTTCTCCGTCTGACGCAGTGCCTGGACAGACACAGGGATGCCGGGGGGCGTGGCCTCATGTTTAGTGGTGTGTCTTCATGGGAACTGGAGGGCGCTGTTTCACGTTTGGGGGAATGGCCGGTGAGGTCTGGCTTTCTGGGGTGAAGACAGTGGCCACTCTAGCTGCTGTGGAGGTCACAGTTAAAGGGGCGGGCTGCTGTAGAGGTCACTGTTAAAAGGGCGGGCAGCTGTAGAGGTCACTGTTAAAGGGGCGGGCACTGTAGAGGTCACTCTCGATATCTTTTAACGACACACACACACAAACAGTAAATGAAATAAACTAAATATACCCGGGCGAAGCCGGGTCCTTCAGCTAGTACTATAATAATAATAATATTAATAATAATGATAATAATAATAATCATACTAATACAGTAATATTTGTTACAATTATCAGTCCTGCAATTACAAGACAGTACGCCTTTGTCTTGGTACATGGCTTTCTTTGTGAATCCCGCAACCCAAAGCTTAAATGAGATTGACAATTCTGTGTGGAGACAGGAATAGACAAAGAGCTGAAAATGACTAATTTAATCATTTCTACAACAGCAGCAAGAACGTATAGAGCATACTTGATGTTATGTGACATTGGAAATCAATGTGAAACTGCAGCCATGGCTTAAAGGGCACAACCATATCCCTAAAGCATTCCTCTTGTTAGATACAATGGCTGTTATCGATGCCAAATTAATGTCAACATGCATCAGGGAATGTTAAGAAACAATCTGTTTACAAAAATTGACCATAGCTGGAAACACTGTATAATTTCCTAGCATATGTTCTAAGCTGTTAATAACACGGCTTTAATCAGAATTTGTCATGAAAATGGTTTTGGAGATACAGAGTTATCATGAGATTAGAGGGTGCTTACAAGGATGGCGTTGCTATAGCAACGCATCAAACGATTTCCCTTCCAAAAAAAAAAAAAATCCGATCTTCCACTTTTAGTCCACGAACCTAGTGTAGAATTATTCTAATAGTAAATGTGCTCCTCTGACAAGACCTTCCAATTAATTCCATCAAGTGATTGTGTTCTATATAAGATCCTCTGAAAATCTGTAGAGAGGCAAAGTTGGGAAAAATACAGCCTCCCTTGTAACCTTGTAAGTAACTGAATGACAAACCATATTTCCTTCAAATTAATAAGCAGTTAGGAAGTTTTATGTGAGGGCTTTGATGGGAAGTCAAGGGAATAGCAGCAGTAACATTTGTCACTTGAATTTTTGAATTCACTTCATGGTATGTAGGTCTGAAAATATCCCCGATTCTCTTATATGCTTAACCTCCCAAAACCAATGAGCTATCTAAATTCATAGTCCTAGTGTCACATTGTTAAACGATTCCTGTAAAGTTTAAATAGTTAGAACAAAAACAATGAGTGGCAGCAGCAGCCTAATGAAAAGTCTGCACGTCTCTCACATCTACTCCAGCTGAAGGAACAGACGTAAAGCAAAAGGTGAGTACAGTTTAACAGAGTGTCAAATTTGAAAAATTATAAAAAATCATACTTACCTGATCCATTTGCTCGCTGCCATCTTGCTTGAAGACCTGGCGCAAAATCTTGCGCGACCCGTCATGACGACATCACGCCAGCCAGTGTGGTGGCATCATACGTCACCGTGCACGGGATTTCGGCTGAGATCTAAAAGAGAACCTGTCACCTCAGAAACATGTATAAAACTGAGAGCATTACCTTATAGTAGCCCCCAGTCAGTTCCTAATCATGGGTTTGATGTGGCTGTCTGATGCTCAATACTGCCCATACTAATGACAGAATAAAGGAGGGACAGGTGAGTTGATTTCAGCGGTCTGTCATTTATAAGTTAAAAGTAAGTGGTTGCTGAGAACTAGAGATGAGAAAATCGATTCGTTGATTCATATCGAATCTTGGGAAATTTTAGCTGCGAAGCGAATCCGAATATTAGGTGATTCGCTTCGGTTTTGTACGCATTCGCTTCGTAGTTTGTCCTATAAATTATACGCTATTGCTACGTATAAGTCACTCTATATGCTGTTGCGTTCAAATTCAATTCATGCGATGCAGACTCCTCCCCAGTAGCTCCGCCCCCTTCTCCAGTGCGCGAGGAAGACGAGGCAATTAAGATGGCGACACAGCGAGGCCCTGACTGGGGAGGCATGGTGTGGGGCACCGACCCCTATGAGGAGAAGGAACCGGAGGAGATCTACGTCTCTCAATATGTCCGGCAACATAAGAAGTCGGTTGAGGTGCCCGCTGAGGTGATCACTCCGCTGGCTGACACGGCGGAGGCGACAGGAGTTCCCGCTCCGCCGCGAAAGGACTACTCCCTTCGGCAAAATTCAGTGGTCCCCGAGGCTGTCACCCGGAACGCCCTGACCCTCTGGGAATACACTAAAAGTTGGTAGGTTTTGGAGCACCCACGGTCCGGTAACCCCAAGCTGGAGCACCAAAGGGGTACCGTTATTTGGTTCAGTGTGGAACGGGAAGTAGGTTTTATCTGCGATGAGGAGACAGCGGAAGAATTATACGTAAACCGCCGTTCTGTAAAGCGGCTGTATCTTCCGCCCGTCCGCCACAATCTCCACGCAGGGGATTACGTGGAGTATACCCCCATGAAGAGCCTCCAAGGCCTCTTTGCTACTGGGGTGAAACTCCTTAAGCGACCAGCTACTCCTGCAGCACCCCCAGAAGACTGGAGTGAGGAGGCCCAGGCCGCAGAAGAGGCTCGGTGTTCCCATGAGACCAATGATGGGACTCTGCAATCTGAGGAGAAATCACAAGCTCAGCTGGAACCCCTGATGCCAGATTTGCCACCGCCGCCGATCCTTCATGTGGGACAGATGACCACCAACAGTTTCGTGTACCAGCCATCGGTGGTACAATACCAACTGCCATGGCAGGTGCAGGCCACACAGTCCGCCACTCGCGGAAGACCATTACCAGAGCCCTTACAGCCGGAGATTCTGTCACCTTGTATGCCGGTGGGAGGATCTGGCAACTACAAGGTAATGGACAAGGCCCAAATTGTCATGGCCCTTGCCAGTGTGACCGCCCGGTCCCTACCAAGACCATCCCTGAGAGGTCGGTGGGGGTCTGCTGCCGCAGCCAGTGTCGCTTTCATAAGGCAGGAGCGCCCTCTCATGTCTTTTAGCTCTGGCAGCAGTGAAAAGGACCTGCTGGCCTAAAGATCCTGCAGCTTTTATGGGAGCCACAACGTGGACTTAACTTGAAGGGTGAGCACTAGATGGCGTGTGTTTTTATTTTTGTTGCCCTGCGTTTGTCCTCACCCAGATGGACATGGATTGTCAGGACTCTCCCCATCAAAAAAAAAAGTTTTAACCAAGTTGCGCAGACGTGCGCCTCATCCCTTTTTTCCCCCTTTTCAGGTTATTGGGGAGCCCCAAGGGTTTTTTAAGGAACCTTTGCTGCTATTTTTTTTACCCATTTGGATTACAATTTGACCTATGTGGATTACAAATTGCAACTGAGTTTGGGACTCTGTTCCAGTTGTATGACAAGCGTCAGAAGAAAAGAGACTTAAACGTGTCCGTGAGCATACTAGGTAGGTAATATTTAAAATGTTTACATTATATCTATAATGTATTTGCACTATATTGTTTGCACTGGATTGTTTGCACTAATGTTTTTACCTTTCAGCATCATTTTCAAGTATGTTGCCCATTGTGTGTATTTCTTTACAGGTACCACAATGTGTCCTCATATTCACTTTATAGTATGTTGGATGGTTGTACTATGCCCTTAGCCGGATAGATAGCTCCTTACTTGTTCTACCTCTAATATACATACTGCCTCTGAGGGCAATTTCAGATCATTTCATGACCATTTACGCTAGATCCGGCCTGGGGCCCGCAAGGTGTCGAAACGATGGCGCAAGCCTCGGATCACCTGCTGAATCACCTCCTTTTTATGCTGGTTCGGGTGGCGGTGTGTAATCCTGCCGGTCCATCAGCCGGACTATGTATTTCAGCTGTGCAGCAGAGCTAAATGATGAGGATTGCCTGGATGCCATTTTCGAATATTCGCTCTGCCTCTGAGGAGTGCACTCGCGGCCTCTCGTTGTGCGTGCCTGCGTATTACGTAATCGCATAGACAATAGTACGCTGAGGATTCGTACGCTATTTGTACGCTCATGCATACGTCTTCTAAGAAGTTGCGTACATTTTTTAAATGTACGTTCGTTATTAGTACGCGAATGTTCGCTAATAGCACATAATAACATATATTTTGTACACAAATACAACAAATCTATTCGTCGAATATACAAATCTTAGGAAAAGTTCGGCGAATGTTCGGCAAATAATTTTATGAATGATTCGCGCATCTCTACTGAGAACCAACATCACAATCATTGCAGACTAGGCCTGGAAGAGAGTCCCGGCCACCTGAGAAGAGTCATAGTTATTCATGAATTCCTGCTCTCCCTGCCCACCTGCTGATGACTGACAGTCTTCTACCTAGTTTTATTCCTTTCTCTCTAGAAGAGAACTGCCAATAATCAGCAGATGGGCGAAGGGAGCAGGAGATTATGAATAACCATGACTCTTCTCAGGTAGATTTGACTCTTTTCAAGGCCTGCGCTGCAATTATTATGATGCTGGCTCTCAGCAACTGCTTATTTTTAGCTCATGAGTGACACACCGCTGAAATCAGCATTTCTGTGACTATTTTATGCTGCCCTCAGTGAGGTCAGCATAAAGTTGATGACAGGTTCCCTTTAAAAACACGATCTTTTAAGCGCCATCAGCGCTATCTTTTAGTCCAGTTTCAGGTCAAGGGGGCAGTGGCTTCCTTGCTTCAAGTCAAGGTAAGCACGCCACCTCTCTTGTGATTGACAGGCTGCGATGCATCTGGCAGCCCTGAATTCTCGTACATGCGTGGTGCTCTGCTCAGTAAGGCACGCTCCCATGTCCTGCTGTGTGCCCGGCTTCAGCGGCGCACTGCGCATGCACCTGCCAATGCGAGCAAGCACGCTCGCTATTCTTTTAGCTTCCTGAGCGTGACCACAGGCTGCAGGCGCAGGAGAACGCAAGCTAGTGGTTGCCCCTGACCCCGGCATATTAACAGAGATAAAATAGTTTATAAGCTGTATTCAATGCGCTGCTGAAGCCGGGCACGCAATGGCAGCAGGACATGGGAGCACACCTTACTGAGGAGCGCACCACGCATGCACGAGAAATCAGGGCTGCCAGACACACTGCAGTCTGTCAATCACAAGAGAGGGGGCATGCTTACCTTGACTTGAAGCAAGGAAGCCACTGCCCCCTTGACTTGAAACTGAACTAAAAGATAGCGCTGATGGCGCTTAAAAGATGGTGTTTTTAGCTTATTGAGCATCAGACAGACACATAAAACCCATGATTAGGAACTGACTAGGGGCTACTATAAGGTAATGCTGGCAGTTTTATACGTGTTTCTGAGATGACAGGTTCCCTTTAAAGCAAGACTGCAAGCAAATGGATCAGGTAAGTAAATCCGACTTCACGGCAAATTGAATTTATCCTGAAATTCGGATCGAAGTCCAAAATGGGGAACTAATTTTAATAATTTATTTTGGTGTCATTTTGCCTAAAGAATAAGGAGCTGTAGTTTGAAAAATATTTTGTAAAGTTTTCCACCAAATAAAACTAAAAAAAAAAAAAATATAATGTTAAAAATATGTTAAAAGGCCCTATGTGTCACGTGAATAAAAAAATGTTGCAAAAATTATTTTTGGTAGTTCAACAAAAAAAGTTACAATCATTTGAACCACCACATGCACTAAATCACAAAAAAAGTGTCTGGTCATTAAAGGGGTTATCCCATGAATAACGTAAAAAATGAAAATCAGACATCATATAGTACAAGACAATCTCTTTCTAACAGATCTAGAACCAGCCCTGGACCTCACATGGATCCAGAGATCTCCAAGTTCATTGCTCAGCTAGATTTATATCACGCTGACAGCTCGGGGAGTGTCTTTTCTGCTGCAGCTAAGGAGGCGTGTCTGAGCTCTCCCTATCACAGCTCAGGAGGCAGTTAAAAGTTGAAACTGAGTGAATAAAGATTGGATGCGCACACTCAGCCTTTGATTACATGGAATAAATATGGCAAAGAAAAATAATAAATATATGTATATATTCTTTTGACCAAAGATTTTTATTGGATTTTAGTCATAACAATACAGAACGATGCCAATATGCATACATTGTGTACAATAAATCTTACATATATTGAAATTGTGGCAAAGTATAAAAGGAAAAGCAAAACATAAAAAATAAAAGTAACATATTAAAAGAACAGTGGACGACGTGTGTCTTATTTTCATAGAGAACAAAGCATGAGTATGACTAAGGCAAGAGAAGGAACTAGAAGTCCATTAAATCTACAATAAAATATGATCTTCACTGTGTTGCAAGAGCTCTACATCTTTGATATACGGAGAAGATATCCAAATATCCCAGTTATTCAGAAAAAGGGATACAATATGGGAATTATAGGCATTAATTTTTTCGTATAAATAATTCACATTTATATAGTTAATTATTTCGGCAATTGAAGGAACGTATGAGTTTTTCCTATATTTTGCTATTTGTACTCTGGTGGCTATTAATATATGAGTTATGACATAAATATGGGTATTTGGAAGAGTGTCTAGGTCTAAAGAGAGTAGGGCCTTCTGGGGTGTTAGGGTCACTGGGAAGTGTGAAATCCTTGATACTAAAGCTTCCCACTGCTTTCCAAAGTGCTTTTATCTGAGAGCACTCCCACCAAATGTGGAGCATATCTGCTTTCTCAGCCCTACATCTCCAACATGAATCAAGGTTATCATTATATATTAAGGACAGCCTATGAGGGGTAAGATACCATCTAAATCTGATTTTAATAGCATTCTCAAGATGGTTAATGCACCTTGATACTTTAGGTACAACCTGAAAAGATTGCAACCACCTGGCGTGTGAGATATCAGATTCGATTTGAGAGGCCCATTTAGACAAATGAGAGAACGATGAGCAGTCATTTGTCTCAATTAAAATGTTATAAAGCCAAAGAGATGGTTTTAATACGTGTGTTCTTATTGGACCAAAAGGGAATACATTTTGGATTCTTCTACTGTATTTGGGAGAGCTCCCTTAAAAGAAAGTGATCTAATTCGCAAATATTGGAAAATATATCTTGAGGGAATTCCAAATTTCTGCTGTAAATCAGGGAAGGAAAGAATTCCGTTCCCATCAACTAGATCTCCCAGATTAGAAATGCCGTATTGAATCCATGGGTTCATATTCAAATTGGGAATAGCAGTTTCCAGAACTTTAGAAGAAATTACATGTAAAGGAGGGATGTCAATCAAATTTTTGGCAACTAAGACCTTCCAGATTGCCACAGTCGCCTTGATGGTGTCAGGTAGGGAGGAGTGCTGACCATCGAACAAATGTAAGCCATAAAGAAAAGTCGAAATGTTCTTAGATGGAATCAAATTATTTTCCAGATCTACCCATATTTTATCTGGGTCATTAAGCCATAACATGCGCATCTGATCTATTACACAGGCTCTATAGTATTGTACTATTGATGGACAACCCATTCCTCCCTTTCTAATAGGATGGAACATCACTTCAGCCTGTACTCTAGCTTTCCTATTGTTCCAGATGAACATCCATAGTATTTTATGTAATTCTTTTAAATGCTTCATAGGAATATGAATAGGTAAATTTCGGAACATGTACAAAATAACAGGTAGCACCATCATTTTGACCGTGGCAATCCGCCCCATCCAAGAGATCTCGTTTTTGTCATATTTGCGGAGATCTTCTTTAACCCTTTTGATCAAATTTGCATAATTAATTGGTAACAATCTATTTGATGGGAAAGTTAACCTAATACCCAAATAGGAGATGGATTCCGAATTCCATTGAAATTGGTATAACGATTTGAGATTGGGAAATAGAAGAAAGTTTGAGTCCCATATTGAGAACTTGACATTTATTTATATTGAGTTTGTAATATGAAATAGTTCCAAATTGTTGTATTATCTGCATGGCTGCTGGGAGCGATTTCTGAGGGTTAGATAAGATCAAAATAGTATCGTCTGCAAATAGACCAATCTTATGTTGTTTATTTCCTACAGTTATCCCCGAGATCTCTTGGGAGGAACGGATACATTCTGCCAACGGTTCTATGGATAAAACAAAAATTTAAGGGGGAAAGGGGACACCCCTGTCTCGTTCCATTAGATATGTTTAAAAGTGTTAGACAGAAAACCTGAGTTAAATACCTGAGCCGAAGGTTCTGTATAAAGGGAAGAAATAGCAGTAAGAATATTGCCTTCAAGGCCAAATTTTAATAAGACCGCCTGGATATAATTCCAATGCACACGGTCAAACGCCTTCTCTGCGTCCAAAGATAGGAGGAGAGAAGGCGTTCTCCGAGCCTCTGCCACATGAATTAGGTCTATAATCCTTCTTGTACTATCTACTGTTTGTCTACCTATAACAAAACCTGTTTGATCATTCCGGACCAACTTAGGGATAATACTGGAAAGCCTGTTGGCAATTAGTTTAGTATATATTTTTAAATCGGAGTTTAATAATGAAATTGGCCGATAATTAACAGGCGAGTCGGGGTTTTGCCTGGTTTAGGTATTGTGACAATAATGGCCTGTAGCATTTCCTTGGGAATATGTCCTTTAGTAATAATATCATTGAACATTTTGCACAAATATGGAGTGAGGACTGTAGAATAGGTCCTATAGTATTCGTTGGTGAAGCCATCTGGCCCTGGAGATTTAGCTAGTTTAAGTGATCTAAGAATAGTAAGGATTTCATTCTCCGAGACTGGGGAGTTTAAGGTGCGTAAATGATTTGAGTCTAATTTAGGTAGTTTTAGTTTGGACAGAAAAGCTTCAATTTCTGCATTTGAAGGTTGAAAAGTATCTTTATCATCTTTCAAGTTATATAATGACGCATAATATTGAGCGAAGTTGTCCACGATATCTTTTGGATTAATGATTTTCTCTTTTTTAGAGTTATATAAGTAAGGGATTTTGTGCTTAATAATTCTATTTTTAATTCTGTTAGCTAAAGTTTTGGTGGCTCTGTTGCCCTGACTATAAAAAGTGGCCCTATTTCTTCTCATATTATATTCTAACTGATGACTGTGGATTTGGTATAATTTATATCTGAGGTCTCTGAGGTCTATGGTATTTTTGTAAGAGTAGTTTTCCTTATTCTGTATTTCTAGCTCTGTTATTTTCAATATTAAGTCTTTAGTTTGTTTTAATCGCTTTTTCTTATCATAAGAGGTGAGTTTAATAAAATTACCCCTCATCACGGCCTTGTGGGCACACCACAAAGTTAGTTGTGATGTTCCTGGCAGGTCGTTGAGGGCGAAGTATTCAGAAAGGACTTTCTCCGATTCTTTAGCATATTGCGGTTTTGCCAGAATGTAATTATTTAACCTCCATGTAGATCTTGGTGGGGGCAGGTTCGGTTGGGATATAGAAATAGATACAGGAGCATGATCTGACCAAGTGATTACTCCTATTCTAGAGGATGATATTTTTTGTAAAAGCCATTTATCCACAAGAAATAAATCTATACGAGAATAGGACTTATGTGGATTAGAAAAGAAAGTGTAGTCTTTCTCTGAGGCATGTAAAACACGCCATGCATCATACAGATCCTCAGCAAGCAACAGTTTTGAAAAATTACTACTCATAGAGCAAACAGAAGCTGCCGAGGATCTGTCCATGCTGACAGAAGGTACCATATTGAAATCACCACACATCATCAGCATACCTCTTTTAACCTTGTTAATTTGGGTCATCAAGTCTTTTAAAAAGGTATACTGTTGAGAATTCGGGGCATACTAGGAAACAATAGTGAATAGTGAGTTATTGATATAACAAATAAGAATTATATATCTTCCTTCAGCATCGACCTCCAATTTTTCCATTGAAAATGCCACCGTATCACAGATGCCTATAGAAACTCCTTTTTTTTTGGAGCTAGCCGGGGCTGAAAAAATGTAAGGAAATTTTTTATGTCGCAATAGATGGGTATCGCTGTCATTCAGGTGCGTTTCCTGAGCACAAATGATGTCACTGTTAGTTGATAACGCCTCTTTCCAGAACAAAGACCTTTTCATCGGGCTATTAAGCCCTTTAGTATTAATGGAAGTCACAGTAAAGGCCATAATGGAGGTTGAAGGTCAATGCTGGGGAAATACAAAGCCATAGATATATATAGAAACATGTCGTCCCAAAATAAAGCAAACAAAATGATAAAAACCAGAACATATAGTGCAAACAACAACGGGTGGGGAAAGAAATATTAAAGTTCGGTTCTACGTGAACCACCAGGTATCCAGCGTCACCTGGTTTTAGGGAGCGTAGAAGTCCACTTCAGACGTGAGCTCCATTTGCTCACCCATATAGGATAGTGGAACACCCATTAAAAAATAAACTGAGAGATAAAAATGACAAATAAGAAAAAATAAGCAAAGTCACCCATCAGATGCCCTGGATGTCGTGTCGCTCCACTCCCTCGGAACTGTCGCCGTTTTCTTTTTAACAGGAGAATTCAAATCTTCATCACCAGGAAGGAGGTCCCACTTTTGCAGAAGAGAGAGAGCTTCTTTTGGCGAGTTGAGAGACCACGTCGTGCCGTTTCTTGTTATCAGTAGCTTAACAGGATAACCCCATTTATACGGAATGCCATGTTCCCTCAGGATTTTTGTAGCAGAGATGAATTCCCTCCTTCTGTTGAGTGTAGTTGCAGATAGGTCGGAAAACACCAACATCTTCTGAAATCTTTCCGGTAGTTCTTTCGTCGAGTTGGCGGCTCTGGCTACTGCTTCTTTTAGATGATAGAAGTGAAGCCTTGCTATAACATCTCTAGGCGCCGCGGCAGGTATACTTTTGGGCTTGGGAATACGGTGTACTCTGTCGATCTGTAAATCCCTCTCATCCGTATCCGGTAGCAACGCTACGAAGAAATCTGTGAGAAAGTCCTTTAGACCGTCCTGTTCAATCGACTCTGGAATGCCTCTAAAGCGGAGGTTATTCCTACGAGACCTATCTTCAAGGTCAGCAAGCTTCAACTTAATTGCTAAAATGTCATCCTCGGATTCATTATGAGCGTCGACTAGCGTGTTATGCGCTTCCGCAAATTGCTCCATTTTATTTTCAAGGTGAGATGTTCTGTCACCTATATTGGTAATTTCAGTATGGAGGACTGACAATGCATTATTAATATCTGCTTGCAGCGATTGCCTGAGATCATTGAGCATAGCTTTCATAGCTTGTTCAGAGATAGGAATAGCTGAGCTTGTGGGCGGGTCAGCAGGGGTTAAAAATGCCCTTGTGCATGGCGTTGCTGGGGACACTTCAGGAAGCAATGTGGGGCAAATCCTAGAATTATCTGCTTCTAAAATGCCAGGTGTAAGCTGAAGTCTGGCGCCATTATCTGATCCCTGTACCATTGAGCCCGCGTTTCTTTTCCTATTCTCTGCGCTGAAGGAGCTGGAGGCACTGCGTGGAGGAGAGTCGGCGCCATCTTTGCTCCGGTCTTGGAATAGGGTAGTTAGTTTTACCGGCACTGCAGGTCTTTTCTTCGGCTTCCCCATCCTTGAAACGGGTATCGGAGGGTCCCGAGTGGTGTCGGCAGTGAAGTGGCGTACTTTTATCTTTATTATCCGGGTGTTAACCGCTGTGGGCCGCTAAAAGTACGGGTGAGCTACAGAGCGCACACAACTTGCGGCCGCTCAGCTCCGCATCCGGCCACGCCCCAAATATATGTATATATTCTAATTTTAGTAGATACACATAGGTATAAACTCCTAATCAGATAGTAAAAATGGGTAGAAACAATAAATCAGTTTAAAAAAGAGGTAATTTAATTAATCGCAAAAAATAGGAAAAAATAAATAAAATAATAGTTAAAAATAAGAAAAAATAAAAAATAAAGGGTAAAAAAGGATCCTTTTGGGGACTAAAAACTGGGGAAATCAAGGTCCAGCTGTTTTTCTCCCAGCACCTTGATCTCCTCTCCTCGGGTGGCCCCCATCCCCGCTCATCAACCAAATCCTTCAATCAATCCCTACAATATAGATATAAACAGACGCAATACATTAAGAAATACCAAACATCAAGAAAGATGAAAAATCAATACAATTTAAATATATGATAATATAACGATCAAAGAGTATTAAATACCTACCGTACCATCAGTGAATGATGAATACATACATTTGACATGACACACATTAGAATTAATAAAATAAAATATAGAGAATATCTATTCATCCATCCATGTATTTATTTATTTAGTTATCTATATATTGTCTATCCATATACATAATATTTATTTATTTTATTTATTTATACTATATCTCCTATTAAAGATTGCAAAAGAGTTCTATTATGTAAAAACCGTTAAAACAAAAGACCAAAAGAAAAAGAAACAAACGAAAAAAACAAAAACAAAAACTCCACCCAAAAAGGAGGAGCTAAATCAAAGAAATCACATAAAAAGGATGCCAAAGGAACATTTGTCCACAGACTACTGAGGAAGGGGCAAGGCAAGCCCCGAAACGCGTTTAGTTTATTTCTGTGGACCCCTTGAGGACATCGATATCACAGGAGCACTATACGCCCATGTGAAAATAAACCAAAAATAGTTTTTTTGCGAGATCTGCATTATATAACTTATTTGGATTATCTCTCCTCTTCTCTCTCTTCTCCTTGGCCAAAATACACCTCCTTGAAAAGAACCATATCTGGAGACACCTACGCTGCGAGCAGAGACGGCTATTTAAATTTGAGCGCCAAGCAACCTGTAACACGCGGGAACCCACGTGGGACGCCACGTGGGACGCCGCACCAGCTACTATAGCGGGATATCAAGAAAGAGAGAACTCTCCTGGATCGTTGCAACTCAAAGAATACAACTACAACACCAACGCTGTACGGAGTCATCAACACAAGAACAAAGAGACATTTACTCCGGAGGGTAACGTACTGCCAATCTCATACGCTTGTTTGCTTATCTGGACATGATATCCTCTTTCACAGTATCCATATAATTGAATATTATATTATCTAATATTTACTATTGTACATATATATCAAGTACATGCAAGGGACATATATGTATATATCCATTATTTGTACTTTTTGGACCAGTTTTTAGTCCCCAAAAGGATCCTTTTTTACCCTTTATTTTTTATTTTTTCTTATTTTTAACTATTATTTTATTTATTTTTTCCTATTTTTTTGCGATTAATTAAATTACCTCTTTTTTAAACTGATTTATTGTTTCTACCCATTTTTACTATCTGATTAGGAGTTTATACCTATGTGTATCTACTATAATTAGAATATATACATATATTTATTATTTTTCTTTGCCATATTTATTCCATGTAATCAAAGGCTGAGTGTGCGCATCCAATCTTTATTCACTCACTTTGCACATTCCATATAGCTGGGGGTACAGCTAGGGATACGCAGCACCTCAAATCCATATTGTAATTTGGTGAGCCACTTATACACTCTCTCCTTTTTTACGTATAAAAGTTGAAACTGAGCATGTGCGGCCTGCTCAGTGAATAGGTCAAAGAAATAAGAAATTAAATGGTACTATACAGATACATTTTATTGAATAACTCAGTAGGTATACAAAATTTTTAATGACATGCAATTACAAAAGTATTCAGATCCAGGTGCTGGTTTGAAAACTGTAGAATATTTTTCGTGGGACAACCCTTTTAAGGACTTTTTAGGTCTGCTCATTAAAGGGTTAACAAATAAGTGCTTTCTCCACTAGTAAGGGAAAGTACTTACTGGCTATTGCATGGCTCCTATAACTGGGCAGAAGGTGGTAATAACCAGTGCCATCCCCTGCAGTAAGGGAAAGCACTGATTTATGAATAGGAGGCAGGAGGGAAGGAAATGTCGCCTCTTAAAGGGGTTTACCGATAATTTTTTTTTTTTTTTAACAAATTGTAAACAGCACTAAGACTGAAAGATGGAGACAGTGGGGGATGCATGGAGGAGGTACGTATACATTTTCTGTTTCAAGGTCATGCTGGGAAATCCCTTTAAGCCCCTATTACACTGCACAATAACCAGCCAATTACTGGGAACAAGTGCTCATAGGGACACTCATTCCTGATAAATGGCCTGTATAATCTTGCCACTGATCAGCTGATAAATGAGCAATCACTTGCACAATTATTGGCAGCACATATCCCTGTGTAATGAGGAATGTGCGACTGATAATCAATAGTGATCATTCCTCCCCATCTGTGTAATAGGCCAATGCAAACTAGTGCAACTGACATTTTTTTTTGCGGCCCCTTGAAGCAGAGCAATGTGACAGTACGACTCACAGACCAAAAAAGGCTATGCACCCCTGGTGTAAACTAACTGACGATCCATTAACACAGGACTACTGAGCAGGCAATTATCTGGAATGAACCTTATTGTCTGCTTGTTGGAGGAAGTGAGAGCTGCAGTTTCATGCTGCAGTCCCCTCCACTGTATGGGGACAAGCAGTCGTTGCTATGATTGCTTGTCCTCATACAGATTCATTGTTTCTGGGCAGCAGATTGATGTATATACAGGATGATCTGATCAACAGAAAAATCTATTTTGGTATAAGCATTAACAATACTGTCATCCAATTAATGATTATTGGGTGATTGGCAGCACATTTACAGGGGCCGATTATCAGAAACAAACGTTCGTAGGAATGTCTGCTGCCAATAATTGGTCCAATAATCCTCCAGTGTAAAGGGAACTTTAGGCAGTCTAACAGTGCACCAAATTTACAGTGGCTCATGCTTGATGATGAATTTGGTGCATGGCTACACACTTTTTTCTCTTTCAACTATATTGTCGGTTGGCCAACAGAATATTGTGCCAAGAGACATGCTCAACCATGCCCCTTTTTAACTAAGCCGTGCGCCTTCGTCAAGCTAGGCATAGTGGATTTTCTAAAACTAGATGAACCAAATTGTGTTAAATTTTGGTGCATTTTGAGACAAGGTCCAGATGCAATGATATTAGCAAATGTGCCCAATGGATCTTAACCACTTCCCATCCGGGCCATTTACCCCCTTCCTGACCAGGCCTAATTTTGCAAATCTGACATGTGTCACTTCATGTGGTAATAACTTTGGAATGCTTTTACTTATCCAAGCGATTCTGAGATTGTTTTCTCGTGACACATTGTACTTCAAGGTAATCGTAAATTTGAGTCGATAAGTTTTAATTTTATTTATAAAAAAATCCAAAAGTTAACGAAAATTTGAAAAAAGTCACTGTTTTCTAAACTTGAATCTCTCTGCTTTTAAGACAGATAGTGATACCCCATAAAATCCTTTTTAATTTACATTCCCCATATGTCTACTTTATGTTGGCATTAGAGATGAGCGAGCACTAAAATGCTCGGGTGCTCGTTATTCGAGTCGAACTTTTCCCGATGCTCGGGTGCTCGTTTCGAATAACGAACCCCATTGAAGTCATTGGGAGACTCAAGCATTTTTTGCAGGGGATCGGGGCTCTGCCTAGGGAAGGCTGGGTGAAAACCTGGAAACCTCAGAAAATGATGGAAACACCACGGAAATGGACAGGAAACAGCAGGGGCAGCATGTAGGGATGCCTCTGAGGCTCCCTAATTGCACCATTTTTTCTAAATCTGGCCAATAGTCTGGGGATGACCCCAAGGCAATTTTCAGGGACACGGTAATGGTGACCCTCTTAAAAATACTGCCTGACAACCTGGCGGTGAACCCCTGATTGTCTGTCTGTCAATAAGATTGCAGTGTAAAGCATGGTGGTGAGCCTCAGTAATAAGATTGCAGTGTAAAGCATGGTGGTGAGCCTCAGCATGACTTTTTAGATGGAGATTGCATGTGGTCACGTACTCCCTGGAACCCCATAGTCACCCCTTCTCTGATGTGCTACCCCAGAACATTCTCTGCCCCAATTCGCAAGACCTTTTGCAGTCTCAGTGTGCTGACAGTGGGGATTTACCAGTGTTGTCTGAGGAGGTGGTGGACAATGGCGAGACACAGGTGTCGGGGGGTGAGGTAGTTGTATGGGAAGCAAGTTACAGTGGGGACTCCTTGGGGGGACTTTCTCATGATGGGACAGATTAAATTGTGTTTAGAAAGGCTGATGGGCTTCCGTCAGCACTGTGTGTATAGAACCCAATGGCCTTTCATAAAAATAGTCTGGCGATGACCCCAAGGCAATTTTCAGAGACACGGTAATGGTGACCCACTTAAAAATGCTGCCTGACAACCTGGCGGTGAACCCCTGATTGTCTGTCTTTCAATAAGATTGCAGTGTAAAGCATGGTGGTGAGCCTCAGTAATAAGATTGCAGTGTAAAGCATGGTGGTGAGCCTCAGTGTGACTTTTTGGATGGAGATTGCATGTGGTCACGTACTCCCTGGAACCCCATAGTCACCCCTTCTCTGATGTGCTACCCCAGAACATTCTCTGCCCCAATTCGCAAGACCTTTTGCTGTCTCCATGTTCTGATAGTGGGGATTTACCAGTGTTGTCTGAGGAGGTGGTGGACAATGGCGAGACACAGGTGTCGAGGGGTGAGGTAGTTGAAAGTGAAGCAAGTTACATTGGGGACTCCTTGGGGGGACTTTCTCATGATGGGACAGATTCAATTGTGTTTAGAAAGGCTGATGGGCTTCCGTCAGCACTGTGTGTATAGAACCCCATGGCCTTTCATAAAAATAGTCTGGCGATGACCCCAAGGCAATTTTCAGGGACACGGTAATGGTGACCCACTTAAAAATGCTGCCTAACAACCTGGCGGTGAACCCCTGATTGTCTGTCTTTCAATAAGATTGCAGTGTAAAGCATGGTGGTGAGCCTCAGTAATAAGATTGCAGTGTAAAGCATGGTGGTGAGCCTCAGTATGACTTTTTGGATGGAGATTGCATGTGGTCACGTACTCCCTGGAACCCCGTAGTCACCCTTCTCTGATGTGCTACCC
>ONZH01018614.1:0-37844 GCA_900303285.1 Rhinella marina | reverse complement strand
TGCAAATATGACACCATCACATGACCTGCATTAGCCAAAAGAAGCCTCATATCAAACTGCCATACAGAAGGTCACATGACCCTTATCAAGCCAATAGAATGCTCACAAGCCCTTAGTCTCCACATACACACAGTTTTACACCAGGTTTCCATAACAACCCAGCCATTTTTCTTCACTGCTGTAGGTCAGATTTAAAGGGGCAGGGCGCTGTGGATGACACTGTTAAGGGAGCAGAGTGCTGTGGAGGTCGCAGTTAAGGGGGCAGGCTGCTGTGGAGGTCACAGTTAAGGGGATGGTCTGCTAAGGAGGTCAGTGTTAAGGGGCAGATTGCTGTAGAGGCCACTTTTAAGGAGGGGGTGTTGTAGAAATCACTGTAAAGGATTGCTTGGAGGTAGCTGACATCCGCAACCAGATTCAGAGACCACAGGCTGGTGGTTCTGGGGGTGCTGGGTGTCAGGCCTGTTTGGAGCCTAAGGTCACCCTCCCGGACAGATTTTCTGGGGGACGTGATCATTTTATTCTATTCAGAGAGGCGTGCAAATTGTATTTCAGACTGCGTCCATATTCTTCTGGTAATGAGGAGCAGAAGGTTGGTGTGCTCATCTCGCTGCTTAAAGGGGATGGGCCTTTTCTCTGACGAATGGATCACAGTCTCTCCGATCCGGAGGAGGGCGACCAATACTGAATGGAATGATCCGGCTCTACGTAGCCAATTCTGTCAAGGATTATCAGAAAGGCTGAAGGATGCTTTGGCCTGTCATGAAACCCCTGTGTCTTTGGAAGCTGCCATGTCTCTTGCTGTACGCATGGATAGGCGCCTGAGAGAGCGATCTGGGGGCCCCCGCTCTCAGGATGTACTATCATGTAGTGTATTGTCTTCCTATGACACTTTGGGTGAAGATTCCCCTGGGTTGATGTCAGGGGACGAACCTATGCAGTTAGGGGGAGCTACTCCTGTTTCCACTCTTAAGCATTTTGGTAATAAGAAGGGTGTGTGTTTTTTCTGTGGTCAGAAAGGACACTTTGACAATGTATGTCCATGCATTCAATCTCTAAAAAAGAAAAGGGGGCGTTGAATTCTCCTTTCACTCTTGGTGGGTAGGGAGACTGAAAATGTGCAATTGTCTTCATCCTGTAGTACCCATTTTTTCCTGACTGCCGAGGTGGCGCTAGAGTCAAGGGTTGTGAGAATTGAGGTCTTTATTGACAGTGGGGCAGGGGTGAACTTGATTGATGTTCAGTTTGTACGTATGCATGGATTGTCTCCGAGTACATTGGAAAAGAAGATTTCTGTGTTTGCCATTGATTCTGCACCTCTATCCCAGAAGTGTTTGTCTCAAATGGTGCATGATATCAAATAAAGAGTGGGTGAATTTCATCAGGAGCTTATTTTATGTTTTGCGTTGGAAGGTCTTCCTGCTCCTGTGGTTCTGGGTTTACCGTGGTTAAGCAAACATAATCCGACCATTGACTGGCATATTAGACAAATTGTGGATTGGAGTGATTATTGCATTGACAATTGCCTTAACACCTCTTTTTCTGCTTCAACTACTAAGACACTTCCCTCTTTTATATCGGATTTTTCTGATGTATTTTCTGAAGGTGGATGTCAGGTTGTACCCCCTCACCAGGAATATGATTGTCCTATCAATCTTATCTCTGGAGCAAAATTGCCCAAATCTAGGCTGTATAACCTTTCTGGACCTGAGAGAACGGCCATGAAGGAATATATTGCTGAGAGTTTGGCTAAGGCCTCTCACACACGACTGTGTTTCACGGCCCGATACGGGCCGTGAAAGCCCGGCCTGTGCTCCCCCAGAGGACGGGAGCGCACGGCGTCATTGGTTGCTATGACGCCGTGCGCTTCCTGAGGCAGCCGCCGTACAGTGAAACACTGTATACGAGCGTGTACAGTGTTTCACTGTACAGCAGCGGCCTCAGGAAGCGCACGGCGTCATAGCAACCAATGACGCCGTGCGCTCCCGTCCTCTGGGGGAGCACAGACCGGGCTTTCACGGCCCGTATCGGGCCGTGAAACACGGTCGTGTGTGAGAGGCCTAAAGGTCATATTAGACCTTCCAAATCTCCTGTGGCAGCTGGGTTTTTATTTGTAAAGAAAAAGGACGGAAATCGTAGGCCATGTCTGGATTTCCGTGAACCCAATCAGATTACTGTCCATAATCCTTTGATTCCTGACTTGTTTAAGCAGATTGTGGATGCCAAGGTGTTCTCAAAGTTGGAGAACTTTGGGCCACTTTGAGAACTTGGTCATGTCTTTTGGGTTGACCAATGCTCCTGCTGTCTTCCAGCATTTTGTTAATGACATTTTTCATCACCTGGTGGGGAAGTTTGTAGTCATGTATTTGTATGACATACTAATCTATTCTCCAGATATTGTAACACATCAGGATCACGTGAGGCAGGTGTTGCAGATCTTAAGAGATAACAAGTTGTATGCAAAATTAGAGAAATGTGTTTTTGCTGTACATGAGGTGCAATTCTTAGGATACCTGCTTTCATCTTCAGGTTTTCGTATGGATCCGGAGAAAGTCCGTGCTGTTCTGGACTGGGACCGACCTGAAAATCTGAAGGCTCTTATGCAATTTTTGGGGTTCACCAACTATTACCGAAAACGTATTAAGAACTATTCGACAATAGTGAAACCCTTAACTGACATGACTAAGAAAGGGATGGATGTTTCAGTATGATCTGATGCAGCGTTGCAAGCCTTCTCCGCTGTGAAGGAGTGCTTTTCTTCTGCCCCTATATTGGTGCAGCCAGATGTGTCACAACCTTTCATTGTGGAGGTTGACGCATCCGAGGTGGGGGTAGGAGCAGTTTTATCACAGGGCCTGTCACCGGTAAATGGCGCCCATGTGTTTTTTTTTTCAAAAAAACTCTCTGCTGCAGAGAGAAATTACGATGTGGGTAACAGAGAGTTACTGGCCATTAAGTTGGCTTTTGAGGAATGGCGTCATTGGTTGGAAGGGGCGATTCACCCTATCGCTGTATTCACTGATCACAAAAATCTGGCTTAACTGGAGTCGGCTAAACGACTTAATCCGAGGCAGGCCAGATGGTCTTTGTTCTTCACCAGATTCAATTTCATTGTCACATATCGTCCTGGGGTTAAGAATGTGAAGGCGGATGCCTTGTCATGTAGTTTTCCCGGGGCTGGTGATTTTGAGGATCCGAGTTCTACACTGTCCGAAGGAGTGGTGATATCCGCTGTTTACCCTGATCTTGAGGCTAAGGGGTTTGAGGCCCAGGGAGATGCACCGGAGTCTTGCCCCCCTGGGAAGTTCCTTCTGATTTGCGTCATAAGGTGTTTGAGGAACATCATTCTTCGGTGCTTGCGGGACACCCTGGGAGTAAATCTACTGTCGACCTCATCTCTCATAGATTCTGGTGCACGCGCTAAGGTGACACATACTCGACCTTCTGGACCCCTACTTCCATTACCCATCCCATCCAGACCATGGACTTACTTATCCATGGACTTCATCACTGATTTGTCTGGTAAGACAGTTATTCTGGTGGTTGTAGATCGTTTTAGTAAAATGGCGCACTTTATTGCATTACCCGGACTCCCCAATGCTAAAACTCTTGCATAAGTGTTTGTTGACAACATTGTGAAACTTAATGGCATTCCCACTGACGTGGTCTCTGATCGTGGGACTCAGTTTGTGTCCAGATTCTGGAAGGCATTCTGTACTTGGCTTGGGGTACAACTGTCTTTTTCCTCTGCCTTCCACCCCCAGACGAATGGACAGACTGAGCGTACCAATCAGAGTCTGGAGACTTACTTGAGATGTTTTGTCTCTGAGAACCAGGAGGAGTGGTCCTCGTTTTTGTCTCTGGCAGAGTTTGCCATAAATAATCACAGACAGGACTCCACTGGTAAGTCACCATTTTTCGGTGCATATGGCTTTCACCCACAGTTTCTGGTTCTGATACTTCTGGTATTCCTGAGAAAGAACATTTTTTGTCATCATTGTCATCTACAGTACAGACCAAAAGTTTGGACACACCTTCTCATTCAAAGAGTTTTCTGTATTTTCATGACTATGAAAATTGTAGATTCACACTGAAGACATCAAAACTATGAATTAACACATGTGGAATTATATACTTAACAAACAAGTGTGAAAGAACTGAAAATATGTCTTATATTCTAGGTTCTTCAAAGTAGCCACCTTTTGCTTTGATTACTGCTTTGCACACTCTTGGCATTCTCTTGATGAGCTTCAAGAGGTAGTCACCTGAAATGGTATTCCAACAGTTTTGAAGGAGTTCCCAGAGATGCTTAGCACTTGTTGGCCCTTTTGCCTTCACTTTGCGGTCCAGCTCACCCCAAACCATCTCAATTAGGTTCAGGTCTGGTGACTGTGGAGGCCAGGTCCTCTGGCGTAGCACCCCATCACTCTCCTTCTTGGTCAAATAGCCCTTACACAGCCTGGAGGTTTGTTTTCGGTCATTGTCCTGTTGATAAATAAATGATGGTCCAACTAAACGCAAACCAGATGAAATAGCATGCCGCTGCAAGATGCTGTGGTAGCCATGCTAGTTCAATATGCCTTCAATTTTGAATAAATCCCCAACAGTGTCACCAGCAAAGCACCCCCACACCATCACACCTCCTCCTCCATGTGTCACGGTGGGAACCAGGCATGTAGAGTCCATCCGTTCACCTTTTCTGTGTCGCACAAAGACATGGTGGTTGGAACCAAAGATCTCAAATTTGGACTCATCAGACCAAAGCACAGATTTCCACTGGTCTAATGTCCATTCCTTGTGTTCTTTAGCCCAAACAAGTCTCTTCTGCTTGTTGCCTGTCCTTAGCAGTGGTTTCCTAGCAGCTATTTTACCATGAAGGCCTGCTGCACACAGTCTCCTCTTAATAGTTGTTGTAGAGATGTGTCTGCTGCTAGAACTCTGTGTGGCATTGACCTGGTCTCTAATCTGAGCTGTTGTTAACCTGCGATTTCTGAGGCTGGTGACTCGGATGAACTTATCCTCCGCAGCAGAGGTGACTCTTGGTCTTCCTTTCCTGGGGTGGTCCTCATGTGAGCCAGTTTCTTTGTAGCGCTTGATGGTTTTTGCGACTGCACTTGGGGACACTTTCAAAGTTTTCCCAATTTTTCGGACTGACTGACCTTCATTTCTTAAAGTTATGATGGCCACTCGTTTTTCTTTACTTAGCTGCTTTTTTCTTGCCATAATACAAATTCTAACAGTCTATTCAGTAGGACTATCAGCTGTGTATCCACCTGACTTCTGCCCAACACAAGTCATGGTCCCAACCCCATTTATAAGGCAAGAAATCCCACTTAGTAAACCTGACAGGGCACACCTGTGAAGTGAAAACCATTTCAGGTGACTACCTCTTGAAGCTCATCAAGAAAATGCCAAGCAGTAATCAAAGCAAAAGGCGGCTACTTTGAAGAACCTAGAATATAAGACATATTTTCAGTTGTTTCACACTTTTTTGTTAAGTATATAATTCCATGTGTTAATTCATAGTTTTATTGCCTTCAGTGTGAATGTCCAATTTTCATAGTCATGAAAATACAGAAAACTCTTTGACTGAGAAGGTGTGTCCAAACTTTTGGTCTATACTGTATGAATGGTCCGGACGTAAGTTTGGGTGATTCTGTGTGGTTGTCAACTAGGAACATTAAGTTGAAAGTTCCTTCTTGGAAGTTGGGTCCAAGATTTATTGGCCCACATAAGATCATGGCCATTATTAATCCTGCAGCATTTCGTCTTGAACTTTCTCAGGCTCTGAAAATCCATATTGTGTTTCACAGATCTTTATTGAACAGATATGTTGAACCTCTGGAGCCATCTCCCTTGCGCCTGTCTAGGTGGATGGTAATTTGGAATTCCAGATCATCAAGATCATTGATTCTTGAGTTCTCCATGGGACTCTTCAATATCTTGTTCACTGGAAGGGTTATGGACCTGAGGAGAGGACATGGGTACCGGTATCTGACGTGAATACCAGTCGTTTGGTGACAGCCTTTCACAGGTCTCATCCTGATAAAGTTGGGCCTGGGTGCCCGGAGGTCACCCGTAAAAGGGGGGGTAATGGTCACGAACGTGCCTGCAACAGGTTGCAGGCGATCGGCTAGACTTTCTGCTTACTTTGTTGTGTGTGATGTGTTTCTCGGCTGAGATCCGGTTGCTGCAATATCTGCATTAAGATAAGTGTCATTTTTCCCTTTTGTGTTTATCCTACTTTTCCCTGTTGTGGTTTTGCCTTCTGGAGTCTCCTGTTCGTCCGTCCTTTTGGAGGAACGGGTTGACTCCTTCCCCTGTCACTAGTGGCAGGGTTCTATAGGGTCAAGTTGTTATTAGGTTCCTGTGTATGAACTTTCCTACCACTAAGGCCTGTTCATACTGGTAGTCAGTCGGGACCTAGTTTCAGGGTTACCTGCATGAGGTGATCATTTTGCTTGTTTGGTCCTTTTGCCTTCCCTCTTACACTTGGTGTGGCTATACCCTCCACACCAGAGCGTGACACTTTAACTACTTGGCTTTACTTTCTTGTATACCAGCAGGGACATACACACTGCTCTTAGCATGAGGAGAAGAGTAGGGTAAGAGCATGCCATGCAGCAAGCTCCACTCTGGTGTAATATGCTGCACATCCTGTGCTTATTGGGACACTTCTCTTCTCCTGGCCAATGTCACCAGTCTTCAACCAGCTTTTAAAGTTGTCTGTGCAGGCTGCCCAGGGAAGCACCATCAGAGATTCTGTACTTCTAATTTCATTAAAAGGGTTTTCTAAAATATTTTTACAGATGACCTATCCTTAGGACAGGTCATCAGTATCTGATTGTTGGGGGTATGACACCAGGGATACCTGCTGAACAACTGTTTGAGAAGAAAGTTGTGCTCGCAGTACCGCAATGGCCTTCTCTCAGCTCACCAAGCACAGCAAGCGTGGCCAGAAGTCCAGTTTTAGGCCGGATAGTCCCGTTTCCTGGCCCCCTGTCCGCTGTCTGGTATAGGGCCTGGATGGACACAGATATGTCCTCCTTTTATGCTGCTCAGACAGCAGCACTGCACTGTCTGAGTGTGAGCTGTGTAGTGCCCTGGAGCAGGGGTACTTTGAAGTCTAGACATTTGTGGACACTTGCCTGTTTTCCCTCTGCAAAGTCATCAACTCCTCACCTTATTTTACTTTAAATGGTTAACTTGCCCTGACTGTATGCTGTTTAATACAGTTTAACTGTATTTTATATGTATGTTGTAATATATATCTTGCTTGTTTTCAAAGGCATAGGCCTGGCTTCTCCAGTCTCCTCCCAGGCAGAAGAAGGGTTTGATGCTGAAGAAGGGCCTGATCTAGCTTTCCCTCTCTGTCTCTCTCTCCCCCTCTCTCTCAGAAGGCTGGTACCTTGGGCACAGCCTGGAGGCTCACGGTTTGTTCCTCAATCATCTGTCTGGCTCCTTTGTCACACAGCTGGTGACCTATGGTCTGTGGCTTAGCATCTCCATCTCAGCGTCTTCTTCTGGTCACTCAGTAGTCTGGCAGAGTCTCCTCTTCCAAGCACTAATCCCTAACTGCAGAACGCTAGGGGCTCTGACTGCTCGCCTTGCATACTGTTTCTACCTGAACTAAAACCTTCTAGTGGGAGGAGTGGAGTGAAGAAACTCATCCCAAACAAATACAATCTTAGATTTTCTGTCTCTCATTGACTTACATTAGAGCTTCAATAATACTCAGTGGCAATAAGGCAGCAGTTTTTCCAAACAAAAACAGATTTTCAGACATAATAACATAGCAGCACCTGGCATTCAAAAGGTCAGTCTGTCTGGTTTTAGGTGGTAAATATGTCTGGCATTTTTTCTCCAAAATATGCTCTTCTTTAAACCCTATAGAAGCTGTGGGAAATTGCCAGCTTCTCATTATTAGCTAGAAGGTCCCCAAAGTCTCTCAGTGTTCATTAACCATTTCCACAGTGCTGTAAGTTCACATATCACAGAATATTTCCTCTACAGACTTTGCTGAAAACAGAACAGGAAATTCTTCAGTGGCATCCTAACCGCCCGCACCAATCCATTCTCTTCCATCAGTAACCGTAAATATACTTGATGGTTGAACACATTTAAATAAATTCCCATAATTAACCCAGAAACTCTGTATAAAAAATATATAGCCAAGATTACAAATTGAATTCAATTTTGTGTCAACTGTTCCTATCAGGCTTATATGTTTCCATGGTTACAGACCATGAAGGAAATGTCATCAATATCAGATCGGCGGGGGTCTGACACCCAGGACCCTTACTGATAAGCTGTTTGAGAAGGTCTCTGCACTCCAGTAAAGCACAGTACAGTCCATTAAATAGCGGCTGTGCTTGGT
This sequence comes from Rhinella marina, assembly GCA_900303285.1. Taxonomy (NCBI): domain Eukaryota; kingdom Metazoa; phylum Chordata; class Amphibia; order Anura; family Bufonidae; genus Rhinella; species Rhinella marina. The sequence continues at coordinate 29,470 of ONZH01018614.1, read as the reverse complement.
ATTGCAGCTCTGCCTTATTCATTTAAAAGGGATAGAGTGGCGACTAGGAAATGTGACCGATGAACGTGACTTTGTTGGTCTAGAAAGACCGGAGTCTCTGTCACAGCCTCTTCAAACAGCTGATTCTTGGGGATACCGGAAATGGAACCCACATCAGTTGATGGCCAGTCTAATATCCTGGCTATTATATTTACTGACAGAGATCAATGATTGAAATAACCTGTTATGTCAGTAAGTCCTCAAGCACACAACCATGTAATAATATTAAGAGTTGTCTGGCATAGGAGTAAACAACGTCAGTGGTTGTTAGGTGTGCCCAATCACAGAAATAAAACCCACTCACCTGTCCGCAGTACACCTGTTCCAGAGCCACTAACTTGTTCCTGGCTGCTTCTGGTCCCAGATTGACCAGAAGTGGCTTGGTTCCGTGACCACTGTGGTCAGTCACTGGCTTCAGTGGTCATGTGCTTAAACACGTCACTGGCATATCATCAGCAATTCTGTGCTTTTCAAGCACATGACCCCTGAGGCGAGTGACTGACTGTATTGGTCACGGGACTAGGCCAATTCTGGCATAGGAGTCAACAACCTCAGTGGTTGGTAGGTGTGCCCCATCACGAAAATAAAACCCACTCACCTGTCCACAGTCCATCTGTTCCAGCGCCACTAACTTGTTCCTGGCTGCTTCTGGTCCCAGATAGACCAGAATTGGGTGGTGGAAGAGACAATGATTAAGCAGTTTTGCAATAGAATAATTCTTTACTGAAGATTCAAATTCAAGCACATTGGCTACAGTTCTCAGCATGAATGGACTGCCAGATGTAACACAAGGTCCCTTTTCATAGATCTCATAGGTTACATGGCTGCAAAGGCTGGCATAGGAGTCAACAACCTCAGTGGTTGGTAGGTGTGCCCCATCACGAAAATAAAACCCACTCACCTGTCCACAGTCCATCTGTTCCAGCACCACTAACTTGTTCCTGGCTGCTTCTGGTCCCAGATAGACCAGAATTGGCTTGGTTCCGTGACCACTGTGGTCAGTCACTGGCCTCAGTGGTCATGTGCTTAAACAACACGTCACTGGCATATCATCAGCAATTCCGTGCTATTCAAGGACATGACACCTGAGGCGAGTGACTGGCTGTAATGGTCACAGGACTAGGCCAATTCTGGCCTGGCCAGGAACAAGGGCAATGGTGTTGGAATAGCAGGACTACGGACAAGTGAGTGGGTTTATTTTTAATGGGGCAACTATTCCAGCCACGGGGCTTGTCCTCGGATACACAACCCCTTTAATGCATTTCAAAGACAGTATCATACACAAGTAATTTTATGTGAAGATTACACCGCAATGACAGGAAGGTCGCACCTTATTTTCTTTTGGAGCACAACCTGGCCTTGGGGTTTCTCCTTCCTGGTGGTGGTTCTGGGTGCACTTGATGGTGGCAAATTGTGAGTTGCAAGATTGGTTCCCCTGCAGTGGTGGAAGAGGCAATGATTAAGCAGTTTTGCAATAGAATAATTCTTTACTGAAGATTCAAATTCAAGCACATCGGCTACAGTTCTCAGCATGAATGGACTGCCAGATGTAACACAAGGTCCCTTTTCATAGATCTCATAGGTTACATGGCTGCAAAGGCAGTTAATAGGCCAAGAAGTCTCTTTAAAGCATTCCTCCTCATACTGTACTTTTCTAGCTGAATGGTCCAAAAGCAGTCAGAAATACAGGTGCAACACTTTTTCTTGTATAATGCAACCACAGGGTGGACCCCATCAGACAATGCTCTGCCCGTTTTGTACAGGTTGCTGTAGTCACAGTTAGAGTTACTACAGGTTTCCACATGCAGAATTTTTAACTTTTGTAAGCTTGTCTAGGGCCGAAAGCCTTTACACAACTGCAGACCTTCCAAGCATCTCGCTTTCGGAGGGACAGTCCCTTCTTTTGACCCAGGTGAAGTCCCTCTGTTCCTCGTTATTCCTTAAATGTCCCTCTTTTTGATCCAAAAAATCTGGTTACTCTCTTTAGATTAGAGCTCACCTTGTATAATATTTCATTATCTGATGCAATTTGGATTTTAGAATATTCAGATAATTTTTGTGCTATTGTGTAAAAGAAAACTACGGTATTGAAGAGTATAGATATTAAAGAAAAATGGATCTTTCGCACAATGAACCAAAGGTGTCCTTCTTTGACCGTCCAAAAGGTTGAGAGGTTTGCAACTGAACGATGTAGCTGTAGAGACTATAAGGAGGGTGAACATACCTCCTGTTTTTCCAGGACATGTCCTCTTTCTGGGGGCTAAAAAAAATCTGGACAGGATTTATAAGTTATCAAAAATATCTAGCGTTCTCAAGGGGACTAGGAATGCGAAGAAGGCACTATTACTAATGAGCTCTTCCTGCCCCAAGTGTCCTCCTTTTTGAAAACCAAAATATGATTACCCTAGTATAAAGTCCTTTCAGACAGATTATCTTCACAGACTTCTACTTTCACCTACCTGTAACACTGGAATGTTTTTCCAACTATATAAAGTTATTTTCTGACCTTGCTCTGGTCAGTACCTAATCCAGGGCTAGTTATTCCCTCAACTCTGATACCTAGCATATGCTCTGTCCTCTGTCTAATCTCAGACTCACTCACACAGACTGGTCTAACTCCTCCTCTGTACATAGAAAGGATGACAACAGCCCCATCTAGTAGTGGATGTAAATATGGCCTATAAACTCCTTTCATAAAAATATGAGAATGCATTTACCACTTAAATGTGCATTTAACCCATTTTTGCAGTGTACTACTACATTGTAGTTGCAGTCAGCAGGTGTAGTAGTATAGATAGCAGCAAAAGGCACAGTTCCAAAGTATATCACAGTATAGTATCCTCCCATTAGCTGTATATGAGCAGCAACAATGCTGGTAATAGCAGTGCTCTGGCTCTTCTTCTAAGGACACTTTGCTGTCTCTTCAAATAACCACAGGCATGATATTCTGTTGTTGTTAATTCTTTCTGCAATTCCCAGGCTCAGGGGTGCAGAATTTAGATCTGGATGGCAGATCCGTCTCAAAGTGTGGCAAGTGCCAGAGTCAATGAACCCTTTTCGCAGCAGTAAAGTCTCTTGCCATAAATGGATACCTTACTAAAGTTGTTTTGCACAGCCTGGATGGTTCTGAACCTTTTTAGGTTGCTGATCTCTTTCCTTCAGGGGTACTCTGGTGATACAGTTGCTTGTTTGACAAATTATTTGGCAGAGAGAAAGGTTTTCTGGACTTGGACCTAGCCTGTAGGAGATTGCACATGTAGGTCTTGTCTGTAGTTCTGCTCTGCTAAGACTCCACAACTAACTAACCCGGGAGCAGACCTGGACAATCCCCCTGGTAACCTAACGAGGTCTGCCAGTGTTAACTATACATTGCCCATACATGTATACACAGTGCATATAGAAATAGGTGGTTTACCAATAAATCAGAACATTTAACCCAGCAACATTAAATTAATTGTTTTAGCAGTAAATAACCCTTTGCAGTAGTCCTCTGGAGCACTGCAGATACATTCATGTACAATACTACTAACCTCTGCGAAGAGCAATACTCTTCATTTCTTACACTATTCTGGAAAAATGAAAGCTCAGATCTGATTGGTTGATATGGGCAACAAATGCAGTTTTCCTTTAAGAAACTTCTGATGACTGAGGCTTGATAAGCATTATCCTGTGCAAACCAAACAAAGAAAACAGGGGTCTAGTTTTCTTTCCCACTCTGTATAATACATTTCTGAAAATTAAAATCTATGATGAGAAATAGTTCAAGCAAAGATTGTGCATAAGAGACCCTTCAGTATCTCTGATGCTTGTAAAGGTGCTGATCATTTTTTAGGCAAGTTATTTGTCATAATACACAATACCATAATTCCTGTTTTAGGACACATTTCCCTCCCTCCTTAGAAAATGGAATAAAAAGTGATCAAAAAGCTGTATTTACCCTAATAAAAAGTTAAATTTTGTCCCGCCAAAACGATCTCCCATAAGAAAATGAGTTTCAGAATATGAATCCACAAAAGATTTTTTAAAGTATTTTTTTATTTTGTTAAAGCAGCTCTGTCACCAGTATCAGCCCTATTACACCAGGCGTACAAAAGAATATCTTTCTTTTTCTGTATGCTAAACAGCTGCAGAGATATCTGCATTTTATTCATATGCAAATGAGCAAGTTAGAGCACCAGGAGGTGGGGCTGAATCCTTTAAGCACTGCTTTGTGACACCTCCTGGGCTCTGCACACTCCCCACCCCCACTTGACATCAGCATGTCAGGGCAAGGCTTTTTCTTAGCATCTACATATTATATATTCTGCTTACTGTAGCTTTATCACACTGAGATCTGCTTAGAAAGCTAATACACATATTACTGCTTTATTCACAAGCACAATACATGATTATAAAGACACCAGTAATGTGAGTTAGCTTTGAAGCATAGAAAAAACATGCTTCTATATGTGGTAATCCTATAGCATAGTGGTAAATGATCTGCTATGCATGTAGAAATCCTATGTTCAACTGCCAGGAGAGAATTGTATAAACTGTTTTTTCTGTTATTTTTCTCTACCATTTAAATGGGATTAAAATAATCCCTTCTTTATCCCTCGTGCCCCTCTGAGTAGAGTATTGGAGCAGTTCTTGCTCCGATGCTTTCCCTTGTCCTGCACTGCACAGCGCTGGGCAAGGGCTTTTTCTTCATATCTGGTGACGTACTGGGCTTTCTCACAGTATGCTAGGTGGAGGTTTCCGCCTAGCAGAGAGCCCGGTGACATCACCGGCACTAATGGGCATTTTTTAGCGCTGCCCTAGACTCCGTGTCTTACTACTATTGGCGTAAATTGACGTGAAAACCCCCTACAAGTGACTTTATTGCAGTATCTAAGGTTTATTTGCTGCTGAACAATGTAAAACTGTGCCAGTTTCAGCACTTTGGCAAAATAGAGGTTAATCAGTCATCTTGGATTTGTGCTTCATGTACTGAGGACCTGTATCTAGAGCAGGAAAAGACTTTTCCACCCAGCCAAAGAGCGGTAAAACAAACGGCCTGTCTACACAGAGGAACCTTCCCTCATGGTGGAGGAACAAGAGTGCTGGGGGACAACAAAAACAAACCAGAGCCCTTTTTCAAGCAAGTCTTCTTAAAACAGGAAGAAGCATTTGCTTGGGCAGAAGGTTGTTCCTGTCGCCCGATCCACGTTCCAGGAGAAGAGCTACGAGAGAGAGATTGACGCTCCTATGAGGAGGCTGTCGCCATCTTGAAAGTCGGTGTGCCTCCCTGCTGCACAGTCCAGCTCTATCAAGGTCATCAAGCTCTAACATCTCATGTGTGAGTACCACTGGAGCTAGAGTGCCTGAGATATTGGGAGCCATTAATTCTACCTGGATGCCTTTCATGGAGCCTTTCATGAAGAAACTGTCACCCAAGTGGAGAACCCGGCAGGCTCGCAACAAATGGGTTTCAGTCACTAAACTCCACAACTATGATGGAACCAATTACGAGTTCCATCATAGTTGCATCATAGTGCCCCTGACTACTTCAACAACAGGACCAGAGAAGAAGCGACACGTGGCCACCATTATCCCTGCTGCTATAGGAGTCCCAGGACCTACTTCTTCTACTACTTCTTCTACTACTTGTAGGAAAACAGGCCGAACTGGATGGACAGATGTCTTTTTTTCGGCCTTATAAACTATGTTACTATGTTACTATCTTACTACAGAACAGCCTGAGCTTGCCAAAAGGGGCTCCACAAGTGCGGGAAAAAGAGAACTGCCCAGCGGAAGCCCGCTAAACAGAGCAAGCAGAATCCTCTGCACCACAACTAGACTGCTTACCACGAATCATGAGACCGAAACTTACTGACTCCAAAATATACTGTAAAAAGAGACACCTGCTACTCTGGGAAACTTGTGAGTTGGCGCAAATTCAAGAAGAGTCTGCATAAGTCCAGAGTGAAATCCAAAGCCGTTTGACTGCTGGTGCAACTCCCTCACAGTCACCTACTGATCCCAGTTCACCTGAATTGACATTACCGGATAAGTCAACATGTGCTGTATTACCACAGATGTGGATTCAGTACAGTCCTTCTTGAGTCAGTCAGGGCCACAGTTAGCTAGTCTGGCCCAGCCCTCTCTGAGGCTCAAGGGGGCTCCAGTTTATTCTAGTGTATGTTTGGGGTAGTCTGCTGTAAAGACAGGAGCTGGAGGAGAGGGAGTCGACTGCAGCGCTTCTTTCCCCAGGAATGAAGCTAGAAGCTTGGGGACTAAAAGCTTCCTGTGTGTCCTCGGCCACTCCTAAAAAAATTTATGTGACGCTACAGCGGGTCAGTCATGTAGGCGAAAGGATTATACTCTGTGCGTGATTGGTCTGAGTGTGCAGATTCCTGAAATACACATGATAAGGAAGATGATGAGGATTCATCATTATTTATGTTGTCATGGCTGGCATAGTGTGTTTTAATTTATTGATTTATTAATTTTATAGTTTTTTTCTTTCTGGATAAAAATATATATTTTTTGTGTTCTATCATTTCATAATCATACCCTTTGTGTGCTTATTATTGTCCATAAAAACCCATCTTGGGTTAATATGATATTTCTGTCCAAGAATACAGCTTATTAACTATTTTATACCTGTTAATATGGTGGAGTCAGGGGCAAAGCGTGACCACTGGCTTGAGTTCTCTTTCACCTGCAGCCAGTGATAACGCTCATGCTCAGGAAGCTAAAAGAATACCGAGCACCCTCGCTCATACTGGCCGGCGTATGCACAGTGCGCTGCTGAAGCCAGGTGCGCAGCGGCAGCAGGACATGGGAGCACACCTTATCAAGGAGCGCACCGCACATGCGCGAGAATTCAGTGGTGCCAGACGCACTGCAGCCTGTCAATCACAAGAGAGGGGACAGTTAGGGGGCGTGCTTACCTTGACTTGAAGCAAGGACGCCACTGCCCCCTTGACTTGAAACTGACCTGAAAGATAACGCTGATGGCACTTAAAAGATTGTGTTTTTAACCTATTGAGCATCAAACTATCACATCAAACCCATGATTAGGAACAGACTGGGGGCTACTATAAGGTAATGCTGTTAGTTTTATATGTGCTTCCAAGGTGACAGGTTCCCTTTAAGCTTCCGAGGACTTTGTGCAGTGAAGCAGAGTGTAGCTTTCCAGAACCCGCGGCAAAAATTTAGCATCGCCCCAATCCCCCTCGCCACCCCATTGCACTTGCCACTCAAATTTACATAAAGGAGGATATGTTTACTGGTGCTGAGCTCCGCCCAATGCATATACTCAATAATAAAATCTATCACAGGGTACACGGGGCGGGACCAATACACCTTGCAATAAATGAAAGAACCAACTGGTCCTACCTCATCCAGGGTGTTGCTGTCGTCAGCGTGATTTCCTTTGGAACGAGAACAAGGTCCCTGTGGTGACAGAGCAAAAAGAATAATGACATAAGGAAGGGATAGTGACTGCACTGGGTAAATACCTACGAGGGGGCGCTGTGCTGCCCTCTAAAACTGAGCTATCCCAATGTATAACAGGGTAATCTAGGGCATTTCCCCTTATTGCTCCCACACCGTACTAATGACCACATTGTGCCTTTTTTGCAGCAGAAATGCCCATATTGTGCCCCTTCACTACAGTTTTGCCCAAATTATGTCTCCTCACAGTATTTATGCCCACCTTTTTAATATATGCAAATGAGCCTCTAGGAGCAACGGGGGCGTTACTGTTACACCTAGAGGCTCTGCTTTCTCTGGAACTGCCGTACCCTCTGCACTATAATTGACAAGTGTGATAATGTTTTCACTGCATGGTCCTGTCAAAGTGTAGAGGGTGCAGCAGTTGCAGAGAAAGCAAAGCCTCTAGGACAGGGATGGCCAACCTGTGGCTCTCCAGCTGTTGTAAAATGCCCTGCTGTAAGGCTGGTAGCTGAAGGCAAATCTGGGCATGCTGGGAATTGTAGTTTTGCAACAGCTGGAGAGCTTCAGGTTGGCCATCCCTGCTCTAGGAGTAATGACGATGTCCCCATTGCTCCTAGAAGCTAACTTACATATATTAAAACATCATATTTCTCAGCAATACAGACACATATGAACATGGGACCAACACAGATGCCTTCAGCTGCCAAGTGCACATGTAACAGGTCAGCCAGTGTCATAGGTACAAAACTGCTGAAATCGCTTGAAGTTGCCTAGCCAGCGCTCAGATATTTTCCTCACTGGCTGCGCATGCGCGGTGTGCTCTTGGATCAGCAACCTTCAGCACTCCAGCTGTTCTGAAACTACAACTCCCAGAATCCTCCTTTCACTTTTATGGGACTCACAAGAACAGCCAAGTAAGTGTGCATGCTGGGAGTTGTAGTTTTACAGCAGATGGAGTGCTGAAGGTTGCTGAACCCTAGTCTACATTATGAAGAGAGTGGGTAATGTCGCCACACAGTGACAGCTCCAGCAGACATACTGATGATTATCTCACCGGGTTTCCATTCTTGAAGTTAATCATTTTCTGGTTTGATGTCAGCATCAGTCTGGAGAGCAGAGAAGTTTGATGAATGCTCTGGATTATTACTCAGTGCTCTTTGTTAACAGAGGGACCCTGGCTGTGTTATCCCAGGAGGACAGAAATAAGTGCATTTGTCTAGGATTCTTGCTTAGTCCCCAATAAAGGACATCTCCATCCCCTCCACCCTAAGTGCTCCCCCAGTGCGCCCTGTACAGGATGAAACTCTGGAGCTGCAAGGATGATTGACAGGAGCTGTGGAAGTGAAGCTGTAAGAGGCATGGAGCCCAATCAGGATGCTGTGGGAGGAGGACATTAGGACTGGTTGCCTAGGCTTGTTGAAGGAGGTGGAGCAGACAATGACAGGAGAAGCCAGGGGGGACTGGCTGTGCTAAAGAATAGAAGAGGAAGAAGAGGAGCAGGGACAACACATAGACACAATGCAGGAGCACAGCTCATCCTAAAGGTAACAGACACTGGCCACATTGTATCAGTGTGTCTCCTGTGTGTGACTCCATACTGCAGCCTGGGACCATTGTCATGTCTGACACAAGGGGAAGGGTTAGGGCTTCTTCTGTTACAACTGCTGCTCATGCTATTGTCTCTGTGTTCCTGACCAGAGGGGGAGGAAGTTTGAGTCCCCATCAGAGTATCTTCTGCCACTGCCTTTTGATCTTTGTTCCCATTACGCCTGCACATGAATAGTGTTCAGATAGTGAAACCTCCATCCAGGGGAGGAGTGGGAGGAAACTCCTGAAGCTGGTGGCATCTGGGCTGTCCTAGGTAACAGGAGGAGATGGAGAATAACACATGGGCCGTTCTGCTGTGTGGTGGTGGTGTAGTGATACATGTTAGGGCGGTTATTATTATTGTTGTCATTATTTGTCTTTTACTACTAAACTTCTAGAGTTTTGTACAGGTGGTTGTACACATAATTATGATATTATCTATTTATGTATGGTATCTATATCTATTTATCCATGACTCTAAACATCAAATTATCTATCTACATACAGTATCTATCTATCATCTACCTAACTACAGTATCTATCTATGGATTATCTATCTATGATTATTTATATCTATCTACCGTATCTATCTATTGATTATCTATTTATCTATCTATCTATCTATCTATCTATCTATCTATTTATCTACCTACAGTATCTATCTATCTATAGTATCTATGGATTATCTATCTATGATTATTTATATCTATCTACCATATCTATCTATTGATTATCTATCTATCTATCTATCTATTTATCTACCTACAGTATCTATCTATCTATAGTATCTATGGATTATCTATGATTATGTATCTATCTATCTACCTACCTACAGTATCTGTCTATCTATCTATCTATCTATCTATCTATCTATCTACCCACCGTATCTATCTATGGATTATCTTTCTTTCTTTCTTTCTTTCTTTCTCTTAATTTACAGCATATCTCTATTGATCTATCGAATTATCAATCAATCTGATTTTCTATTTATCTGTTCATTTGTCACTTTCCCTAGACTGCTAGAATATACTGAGATGTGGCAGTATTAAGTTGGGGAAAAGTTGCAGCCTTACTACATTTCAAAAAAACACGTTTAAAGTTCTTTTTTCTAACATTCTTTTTACTTAACTGCTTCGTTATATACCACATCTACAGAAAATCACCATATGATACTTCTTGTATTCAAAATTATTAACCAGGATTTTATGCACTTTAAGCTTTGTTCCTGGCCGCCAGTTTAACAGGTTTTAGTCCCATCCTTTTTGTTGCAATGATCCCATTGGATTATATATCATTATAATAGAGCATCACAGAGAGGTGAACTGTAAAGTTTAACATCCTTTGTGTATGTTGAATTACACATTTTTAATGTATTTTCTTACTATGCTGATTGTTAATAAAGATCTATTTTAATACAAGATGTACGATATGGTGATTTTCTGTAGGTGTATATGGTCTGGATATATTCATGCAGTGTACTATTTAATTGCCCTCAATAGTGATTTTGGTGTTTAACTGCATCATTACTGGTTGATTTTCCATTTTTGCGTTTTCGTTTTTCGCTCCCTGCCATTCTGGAGCCATATATATTTTTTATTTTTCCGTTCACATAGATGCGTGAGGGCTTGTTTTTTGCCGGATAAGTTGTACTTTTTAATGGCACCAATGACTATTGCATACAATGTCTTGGGAAGCTGGAAAAAAATTCCAAATGGGGTGGAATTGAAAAAAAAAAACATAATTCCGACACAGTTTTATGGGTTTTGTTTTTACAGCATATCCTATGCAGTAAAAGTAACATGTTCCCTTCTTTCTCTGGTTCAGTACGATTACAGTAATACCACTACCACATTTATATAGTTTTTATTGTGTTGTAATACTTGAAACAATTAAAAACTTTGAAAAAAAATGTTTTTTTTAATTTTCATTGCCATATTCTGACCTCACAACTTTTTTTGTTATAGTTATGTCTATGGAATTGTATGAGGGCCCAATTTCTGCTGGGCAATCTGTAGTTTTTATTGATACCATTTTGGAATTTGTATGATGTTTTGATCAGTTTTTATTCAATATTTTTGGAAGGCAAAGTGACAAAAAATGGAAAATTAGTCAATTTGATTTTTTCCCCATTACGGTGTTCACCATATAGCATAATTTCATTTATATTCTAATAGTGTAGTCGATTCGGGATGTGGTAGTGAGAATGATCTTTATTTTTTTATTATTTATTTTTATTATGGGGAAAGGGGGGGTGATCCTCCAATAGTCACAGGAATATGAAGACACAAAGAAGCAGGACATTGTGCAAAATTATTTAAAGGGGTACTCCCATCACAGACAATGGGGGCATATTGCCAGGATAGGACATCTCTGCGTAGGTACAGGGAGAGTGGTGGCTGGAGGACCCCGGGTTTCCCGGTGTCCAGCCACCGCCAAGCGCTCTCCCCACACAAGTGAATGGGAGCGCACCACCCTTGCACGGCCACCACCCCCATTCATTTCTATGGGGCCGATGGAAATAGCCAAGTCAGCACTCTGCTGACTTCTCCATTTAGAAATGAATGGAGGGCGGCTGGGTATGTGCAGTGCGCCCTCCACCACCTTTCACCGCTCCGTTCTCAGTGTAGGTGCGAGTCCCAGAGGATATTTTTAGGATATGCCCCCATTGTATGTGATGGGAAAACCCCTTTAAGGTAAAATTACCTGCTGAATTTATCCCAAATACTCACAAGATTAACATCTTGAATAAAAAATTTAGTAAAATTGTAGAAATTATCTCAGGATGGAGCTCATACTGTAAGTACCCAACTAGTTTTGCCTCCTATGGCTTCTTCAGAGGGTGTCTTCATATTCCTGGGAGTGCTGGAGGATCATGGTCCAATATATACTGTATTGCTGCAGCTGGCAAAGTAATCTGCAGTGGGGCTATCTACAGCAACTTTTGGTGATCCATACAAGTTCACAGGAGGAAGCGTTGATAAGAAGACAAGTAAGGGGACAGTGTTGGTGAGGAGACCGCTCCTTTGGAGTAAATCATGTGCTTTGACACTAACTGCACTGCTGACCATTACTACCACCCTTTTTAATTTAAACTAACAGTCGTGTATTGTATTTTATAAGTTCATATTAAGTCCTTACTTGGGTTATGGTAACAGAGACATGCTGCCCATTGTAGTCTATGGCGAGGGGAGGAGGAGGAGGGAGCTGCTAAAGTGAAAAAAACATGTATTACAAAGTTTCTTGTAATCACTTGCACTATTAATTTATACAGAGTTTGTTGAAAGATTGGAGGTATACATTGGGAGCTTTTCCTATCATATATGTGAAATGGAAGCCATTAAAATGATGTACACCGAGCGTAACTCAGAATCACTATAAGATCATTTGCCCACAAAATGTATTCATGAAAAATATGTCTGATATCGAAGACAGCTTCTATTCTGCCTCATCTGCATAGTTCCAGAGTTAGATCTGTCAAACTAAATTTACGCCTGTCCCTCAACTGATGGCTAATGCAATGAGCCGCTGTAGACATGATGTTACATTGCTAATTCTACTATGTGCATTCTAGTCACTTCCACCATCTGTGCACATTTAAAGATTTATCTCATGAGTTCATGGTCTAAAAACATAATCTGACAATTACTAAATGAAGGGAAATATGATAATGATGGTTGCTATGGAAACATGAACTTCTCCATTAACAAAATTTAACAGCTAAATTACCCTCCTCCCAGTGGTGTGCTTATTATGGACCAAATGACTGTTATGGGGCCCCTGGTGAGAGGAGGCCTAGATACAGCACTAAACTTCTTCTCCTGACGGGAGGCCTCCACTGAGTTCAGTGGTAAGTGTATGAATTCCCATATACTGAACTCCCTCTAGTGGTGGCTGCAGACATCCACTTTTATAATATAATGTGCATTTAGAAAATTTAGAGCTATATGTATCAATGTATTTATAATAATTGCCTGGTGTAAGTACATGGAGGTATAGTATACAGTGTTCAGAAATTGTGAAGCACGTGGGTGAAGCAGAGTGCATTTTTTTAATTAAAAAAGAAATCATAAATTAGGCCTTTTCTAAGGCCTTTACTAAGCTTGGCTAGGGGTCCCTACAATATCTGTTTATACCCCTGCCTCCTATAGCCCAGTGATTACAGAGTAGAAATCTTGCAATAGACAGAACTGGTATTTGGAGTGTGTGACTGAAGGAAGGGTAACTGCAAAAAAAGGGGGTCAGTCAGCACATCCAATGTGCAGGTGCACGCTGCCATGGCTAGAAACACAAAGGAAAAAAAACACAATGCAGCAGCACTCTGCAAACACAAATAACATACAATATTGCCATAGTCATAGAAAAACTTTCTGGTGCTAGTGCTACAATTATTTAGCAAAATTGAGATTCTTGGCAAATGCATTTTGTACAAAATTATTTGGGCCCGTCTGCCAAACGTCAAGGCGATCTCTTTAAGACGGAACCTAACACTAATTCCTACCTGTTGTGTACCATAATGGCCACCATTAAATTCAGGGATGCAGGTAAAGCTGTAGCCTGCTCTCAGTATATGCACTGGATGCCGTGAGGCACCAGGGAAAGTGAGGGGGGTCAGCATACATGTTGGTACCTGCATCCCTGTATTTAATGGAGGCCTTTAAGGCACCAAAAACGGCAAAGGCAGAGTGGACCCAGCATGCATGTGGAACCAACACTCCCTGAATTTAATGGTGACCATTATGGTACACAACAGGTAGGAATTAGTGTTAGGTTCCCGTCTTAAAGAGATCGCCTTGACGTTTGGCAGATGGGCCCAAATAATTTTGTACAAAATGTATTTGCCAAGAACTCAATTTTGCAAAATAAGTGAAGCACTAGCACCAGAAAGTTTTTCAATGACTATGGCAATATTGTACGTTATTTGTGTTTGCAGAGTGCTGCTGCATTGTGTGTTTTTTTTCCTTACTGAAGGAAGGGTGCCACCAGATGCCACCAGAGAGCAGCCTCCATACTGTTGCTTCCCTCTGCACCCCACCCCCACCATTCACAAAAATAAGCGTTATTTTTTATCAACATCAAAAGGAAATCTAAAGACGAATGCCCTGTAGGAATCTAGAAACCTTTTTAATAACTTCTGAGATGAGAAAGCAAAGCCCGAGGCTGCACTACTGAGACATTACGTTACCATGTTCCATTCTGTCAGGTGCAGCGCTGTCATGGAAACTTTGTAAGTACACAATGAAAAATAGTTTCATGTGGTTTTCCGGTTCTTTTTCTTAAAGGGTTATTCCTGTTAGATTAAGTTATCCTCTATGCACAGGATATAACTATTAGATCAGTGGGGTTCCTACTGCTGGGAACTCCCCTTCCCCTACATACCCCTGCAGCTCCGCATGAACGTAGGGCATGCTTGCCTCTGCTCCATTCATTTCTATGGGAATTCTGCTTGGAGCGCTCCACTCGGCTATCTCTGGAACTCCCATAGAAATTAATGGAGCTGCCACATGCCTCTGCGACCAGCTGCTCCCATCATTTCAAGGGGGCTGTAGGGGATACAGGGCCACCGTTCTTGTGATCGGTGGAGGTGCCAGAGGTAGGACCCCCACCGATCTAATAGTTATCCCCTATCCTGTGAATAGGGGGTATCTTCAATACCCCTTTAATGCAGCTAATAAGTAGTTTTTCATAGAAAGCTGAAGGAAGAAGTACACTTTCTAGCTCTTGACATCCTCCTGACCTTCTGGTGTTAGTGCCATATAAAGTGCTATTTTAATGGGACTCTGTGACTTTGCATGCAATCCGTGTATTGACGGTGCCGATTTGTATGGTTGACTGCATTGGGTTGGCATGCTATGCTCTGAATTCTAGTTGGTTGCAGAATTATGGCTAGGAGATCCCAGATCATTAGCATCTGTCTAACATGGACTTTAAAGTAGTTGCCCAATCCCCTGGTGCACAGCAGTTCTTTGACCCTCGTCCGGTCTAGTATTTCCAGTCTCTGTACAATCTACGGACAGGAATGATACGATATGAACATGGGTATGTCATACACTTACAATACCTGCTTGGCTGTTTCTGAAACTCCCACAGAGATGACGGAGCCAGACATGCACCTGCGCGATGAGGTAATCGAACCTTCAAAATGCATGTTATAGAGCAGGAGGAGCTGGGCAGATGGATATATAGTTCTGTGGGAAAAAGATTCAGCAAAGCTGACTAATTTAAAAGGGGTATTCCCACCTGAGACAATGGGACATATCGAGACATATCGCTAGGTGTGGGTCCACCTATCTTCTAAACGCAAAGTGAAGGAGGGTGCACTGCGCATGCTAGGCAGCCCTCTATTCATTTCTATGGGGCCCCCGAAAATAGCTGAGCGCTGGCTCAGCTATTTTCGTCAGCTCCATAGAAATGAATGGGATCGGTTGCCACGCATTCACTTCTATGGGAAATGATTGGTGGTGAAACCCAGGGTGCTCCAGTCACCACTTTGCGGGCCCCGCACCGATCAGATAATGGGGGCATAACCTAGCGATATGCCGCCATTGTCTCAGATGGGAATACCCATTTAATTCTCTGCTTATTCCGAGTTCAGGAGTCCAGTGGGTGGTCCTAATTAGTTATTGACAGTCGGTATTAGTGTGCATACAAATTTAGCTGTCAATCACTGATAGGATCATATTTGAGCTTAGATCACCATTCAGTAGCCTGATGGATTTTGCAGTGAATGCCATTCAGCAGCATGCAGTGTATTGTAATGCATATAGGCTGCAAAAATTATTTTAGCCCAAAATACATGCCATAAAATGGAAAAACAAAATGCTCCAAAGGTGCCCATGAGAGATCAGAGATCAGGGTGCTTGACACAGGACCCCATTCATATCCTATGATACGCAGTAAATGTCATTAGTCAGAAAACACCTTTAAGAGCAACCTTATAGTAGACTAGCAACCAAAGGATGTGAAATTATAGCAGTTAGGGTTGGTAAGGTAGCTTACGATTGATAGTGTTTTCGATATTACTACATTTTACCCTTTTTCTTTTTATATAGCAGTATTATGTTATATACACTGGCTGCAAGTAAAGATGGACTCCTGCGTCCTCCTATATCCGAATGCTAACGGTTTCAATACTGCCATATGTTAGGGCTGGTTTACAGCTGCAACAATGGCATATTTGTACTAGATAGGTGTCCATTTACATATTTTTATGGTATAAAATAATACATAGTCAATACTCACTGGTTGCATTTCCAAGAAGCAAGGGAAGTATGGAAGCGGAGGGGAATTTATATTGTTGTTTTACACCTTAGGGTTATAACGGAAAATAACGGAATCCATAAGATGGAAGTCAAAGCGAAAGCTTTTAAGAGGCATTCTGTTTTGATCCGTCACAATAGAAGACTATGGATCTATCCGGTTTCAGTTATGCAAGATGGAAAACAAAGTCCTGTCGACGGGACTTTTTTTCAGTTCTGCAAAACAGAAACCAGACAGATCCGGTATGCTTGCCCATAGACTTCAATTATGACGGAAAGCAAATAAGAATGCCTTTCTAAAGGCTTCCGTCATAATAGAAGTCTATGGGCAGCATAATGGATATGTCTGGTATCCATTATGCCGGACTGGACTCCTGCATAATGGAAACCAGGACGGATCCGTTATGCTGCCCATAGACTTCTATTATGAAGGATCAAATGGAATGCCTCTTATAGGCTTCCATTTTGACTTCCATCTTGTGGATTCCGTTATTTTCTGTTATAACGGAAAACAATAACAGAATCCATAACGCTAATGTGAACTCACCCTTAAAAAAAAGCCTTAACAAATCATAGGGCCAGACAACCCCTTTAAATTTGTTTGGGCTAAACACAGATTATTACAACAGCATATGGTCCAGCCTATTTGTATGTGCCTGTAAAAAATAATTGAGGCACTCCGCGAATTAAGTAACTATTTCTTCACTTGTCATTTTGCACTGGGACATAGATCATGTTCTAAATTGTTGAGGAACAGTAACATAGTTGATCCTTTTCGAGCCGCTAGTGAGTGACTTTCATTCATTTCTGTTACTAAATCCTCTATTTGAATCCTGGAAAGCACCACCTGCCAAGAACAGGTGCGGCCAGACTCCCCTCCCTTTCTCGTGGGTGCGCTACATGTAATGAATGGCGACGTCCTGAAAGTAATGTTCGCTCAACATCTTGAGGCGGAAAATGGGATTTTCATTCTCAATATCAACACTCCTGAGAGAACAATAACCTCGGAGAGTGATGGCCGTGGATACCATGTCATGGCTTCAGCTGTGTATTTCTTCACTTTTCATTTAGCAAGAATAAGAAAAGAAAAAAATATTCTGGCAGATTAGACAGATTAGAGCTTGGAATATCATCATTTACATTAGAGCTGGGGGGCACATTTACTATAGACTGGTGTTTTATACACATCTCAATAAGAAGGTTCAGTGAAGTAAAGGCCACTGTACATACCATTGTATTGTTGGCCAAACCCACCGAGAACAGTCTAATGTGTTATGGGGAGCTCCCGACTCTCCCCCAACAGATGATGTCGGGTAAAGAAGGATCCAGTGAAACAAATATTTTAATCCAATCCTTTTGTTCTCCCAGTACATAAATCTCCACCAGAAGTGTCTGGAAACATCTTTCTCCTCTCTCCTCATTGAATATGCAAGCGCATTCTACCAAACCCAACGTGTATGTGCATGAGGAATCAGAAGGAAGTCTGGAGGGATAGCCACCGGCTGGCATGGCAAGTTCTGAGAATGTATATACAGTAAATATAAATATATACAGTACAGTACTGGTTGCATTGGTTTGGCTACTGAAACCCCAATGAAAATGGTCATCCTGTGTCCACCATTTGGAGCAGTGGTTGAGCAATGCGACTACCCAACCATTTATTCTCTTTGGGACTGAGGGAGATAGCAACGTACTTTAATATCTCCGTCAGTCCCATAGAGATTGAATGGAGCAGCAGTGCACATAGGACCCCCATTCTCATGAGTACATCTCATACTTTGAGGGCATATTGCTAGGATATGCCATCAATGGCAGGAAGGTCCACCTTTTCCTATGTTCAGAACAAGCACCCCAAAGCAGAGTGTACCGAACAAGCAAGACCACCCTCCATCCACCGCTTTGGGATATCCAAAAATAGCTTTATGCTGAAGGATGTACATTTCCTGTACATTTGCAACACTCTAATAATAGAACTGATTTTTCTATCTCATGTTTAGGATGCAAAACATTGGGAGTGTGCAATTTGCTTATAATGACAAACAGTGGTCATGTATTGTTTCCTACAAAGTGGAGATTGGTTCATAGTCAAATGTGCCGTGCAAATGTCCCCTCAGGTTACAATATTAATTCATTTTGGGATTACCTTGAGACGCTAACATTATGGAAAGTTAGTAATTGGTTCCAAAGCCATTTTCACCTGGTGTCCAAAGGAGCAACTTATCCTGGCACAATGATACAAAATTTAGTACCACACTGTACTGTATAGAGGTGCTACTTCAGGGGAAATGGGTTTGACTTACCCAAGTTGATTGTCTGGATCTTCTGGTTAATCACACGTATTGCGGGTCTGGACTGCCCGCGGCATTGTATATTGAAAGTAGTTTCCAGTTACAATGGCCCACCAAAGACCATTGTATGTTGATTGTGTCCTGAGGCCATTGTAACTAGTCTATGTGTAGTAATTCAGTAAAATATACTGTAGACTCTGTGTATTGATAAAACTCTATAGCTGGCGTGCACGCATTTATGGGTTTCCTTCTGGGGAGACTGCAACAAGTACTATACATATACCTACTAATATACTCTCATATTCCTGCACCAACTGAAAAGCTGAAGATGTCTTCAATCCATCCTGGTCAATACATCAAAATATGACGGCCTCAGAGGCAGGCTTGATATCAGTTCATCCAGGGCTGGGAAAAAGACCTATAGACACAGACAACACCCCCCCCCCCATATACACACACACTGCCCATATAAACACACATTGCTAGAGATGAGCAAAGTTCTTAAAATTTGTTTTGTGTCAAATTCTTCGATTTTTTTTTTTTTTAATTGATTAGTGGTTAAATCAATGCTACACAAATGAAAAGTGCTCTAATTGGCCTGAAAATTGGTACATAACACTCTTCTAGGATTTTTGTTCTTTCTCTCCTCCCCCCACCCTTTAAGCTCTTTAACACAATCACACGAAAAGAAAATAATTTCAGAGTGACACTGACATATATAGCTGTGGGTAAATGCATGGTTGTCAGTTTCTGGTTATTTCCCCAAAATGCAACACAGCCACAATGTCCCTGTCATTGTTGCTGACCACCTTGCCTATTTGGAGTTGGTGGGGAGACAACCAGCAGGATTTTTATTGCTTGATGTAATAACTGATCTACTGTGTGGCTACTCTTGCTGAAGCCAATCAGCTCTAACACAGCATGGCAGCATTTCACTTTACACATTATAGGAGGGAGGGGGAGTGAGAGTAAAACTCTGCCCTGCTTCTGTTGAGAATGGGAGCATGTCATTGGAGAAGGATGTGGAAGAGGCTGATAAGCACCTGGTGTGAGAACCAGACCCACACAAATGTGGAGGTGTCAATAGTACCTGGCCTTGTTGCTGTGGTGCTGCCTTGCCGCGGAAAATATTGACTTATTGGGCCATGAAACACATGTACTGTCCCTGTTCGTACCAGCTGCTCCAGTGGCATGCACCTGGCTAGACAGCGACAAGGAGCAGCCCAAAGTCTCCAAAATGTGACAATACAACGAAGGGATTGATTTTTGCAAAAAATAATTGCCACTAGGTATCTTCAAGTCAGGCTGAGCGCATGCCATCACTTCCCTAAAGGCAGCAGCATCCACTAAGTAGTATGGCAGCGAATGCACTGCCAGCAACTTGGCCAGGTGAGAGTTAAGCACACCATCAGATTGCTGGGTGCATAGAGTTGTTTCCTGGCCATAAATTTGCTTATCGATTGCTGAAGACAGAGCAGAGCAGGGGAGGTGAAGTTTCAGCGGAGAAACATGAACTGATGATGACAAGGACACTGTACTGCACATGAATGCAGCCTAGCTGCCGCAAAGGAGACCGGGAGAAGAAGGACATTCTTGTTGTGCTAACTGGAGCCCACTTCTATTTTCCCACAGGGTCTGATGATGCTGCTTAATGTGCTATAATAGAGCCATGGTGCCTAGGTTTGTGTTTGAACACCTATGGCTTATTTTAATCCTGCATATGTTGCATACAGTTGTGATTTTGTGTGCTGGTCTTTTGGAGGAAAACTGCCAAAGGAGAAATAATTGACCTGTACAGAGCTAGCGACAGCTGAGTTTGGGTTAGCTCTTGCACATTTTGTGCCCACAGTATCAGCTACAAGTGCCACTACTACCACCAACAACCAAAGTATGCATGCAGTCCTCTACCTCCCCCTGAAACTCCTCCTCATGGCAGTCCAAACGCTGACTGTTATCATACAAGTCATCAACAGGGAGACTTGCATGAGTATCTTCCATAGCATGGGAGATTGTATTGCCTTTTCTTAAGAGAATAGAAGGTGCCCCACTAGATGAGGGTGGTGAAGACAGAGATTATGCAAGTGAAATGCTTTTCTGGGGCCATAAGGAGAAGAAGGAGAAGGAATGCTGTGACCCCTGGCTTCAAGGCATAGTTTCAGATTAAAACGCATGAGGAATGAGCCATCCAGCTCACAATCTCATTCTCTTTGTCCTAATGTGGCACCTATCACAAACGAGGGAGAACTGTGGCCCAATACTACTACAGGCTGGATATCTGGTGCTGCTACTGCTGTTTGCACCACTACCCATATTCTGACTCGGATGATGATTCTGTAATATAAAGACAAAGGCACAATGTATTGTCTCCCCTCTTCTACAAACACACAGCACATTGGTATTGACAATTTACAATGGCAATAATGCAGTTTTTGCAGTGAAATGCTTTTGCTGCAACTACATGGTATCTTGAAGTAATAAAAAAATGTTCACTAAAGGGGGGTATATAATAATGCAGTTTTGGCAGTAAAATGTCTTCATTAACATGGGTATAGTAATGGAGTTTTTGCAGTAAATGCTTTTGCTTTAACTACATGATATCTTGAAGTAATATAACACGTTCACTAAAATGGGTATAATGAAGTTTTGACAGTAAAACGCATTTAATAACAGTATATTAATGGCATTATTGCAGTTAAATGCTTTTGCAACTTTACTGTAACTGAATAGTATCTTGCAGTAATACAATGTATAACAAGGGTATGTATGTTGATGTATTAACATACTGAAATGTGCTGAAAATGCCCAATTACAAATGGTCAATTGATTTTTAGGGAGAAAAGCAGGCAATTGCTTTGTGTTTGCGGCAGAAGTTATGCTATTGGGGTGCTGGCATTAAGTCTATGAACCGTAGAAACTTGAGGTTTTTTACAAAAAAAAAGCTGGCTGGATGTACATATTTAGAAAATATGAGTTTGTTGCAGGAATGTGTAATACAATAAGCTGTATGAACTATGAAACAACACCCATCTCAGAGTTACCATTCCTTCACTCTCTATGCTAAGCTTTCCCTGAAAAAAAAACAACTAAAATGTACCCAATTTTTTCCAGTTATATCTCCCTATAGTGTTCATAGTACAGCTAGATTGTGGGTTGTATCTGTAATAGCTTTTTGCCAGACACAGCCCAGACACATGCTCTCAGGTCACAAGCTGAACACAGAATAGTGCTATGTGCCTTTTTCAGGATCTTCCTGAATCTGTAGTCAGTAAAATGCTTAGCAAATTGTGGAGTGCTTTTTTATTGTTACCCCTTGCGGAAATGAAAAATGTGGTGCTAAAGCAAGATTTTATTGGAAAAAATATAATTTTTCATTTTCACAGCTATATGCCTCCAAACTCGTAGGATATGAAAATATTCAATAACCCCTTTAACTTCTTTTATGTAATCCTGTAGGTAATTTTTGAGCCAGTTTTTGCTGCACATCAAATGGAGATACTAGATGGCAGACACAAACCCATATAAAGCTGTATGTATTCTGTCACCAAATAGTGTTCTGGATGACATTTCAGAAGCCAGAATGACATAGTCTTGATATAGAATATCACCTCCTACACTGTGCGGATTAATAATTGCCGTGCTAACGGATAGCTGCCCCTCTTCTGTTATTTTGATGTAGCGCAGAGAAATAGGTCTGCTGAGATGTCTTTGTCCCGCTGGCATTTGTGGCACAGATGGTCCAGATTCATTGGCTCTCAGTGGGTTTTGTGCTGTATCAAGTAGCTCGCTGTGAATCCAAGCTGCATGGAGGATGTGCTGCACTGAATCCGATTGCTTCACCGTCGTTTGCATACTCATTTCAATGCAAATGTCCAGGGAGTATTCCTTTCCCTGTGACGGGTAATGCAGACAACTATGAAGAATGAATTGGTTCTCTCTGTGTCCTGTCTGCTTCTAATGGTTTGTCTTTTATTCCTGCCCGATTGTCTTTACCATTGGCCATTTCATTAGATGCGCTGTGGTTCAGTTTCAGGACAGATTGTGGTTATGGTCCTGAGAGGTAGAAATCACACAAGTGCTTTAGGGAGTGTACTTGTATTACACATGAAAACCTCTGCTGGGACTAGCTGGCTTTTAGACAAAGCACATTCATCATTGAGGCTCAGCAGTACTCGGCGCTTGGGGTAGGGTCACACATGCGGTAAACTAATCTGGTAATCCAGTCCGGCAGAGAACAGACTACAGGAGTTTACCATATCCAGCAAAGCCGAAAAATGCCATGCACCGCCAGATCCCTATCGACTATAATGGGATACCACAGCGGTATTTGTCATCCATTTTTAGCAGACAAGTTTTATAACAATAACCCTTTTTAGGTCATCTAGACAGAAGAATTCAGTCTTACTTGTCTCCTACATGCAATGAAGGCAGCCATCTTATGACAGTGTACTATGAACCAGTCATGACACTGCAGCCTATGGCTCAAGCTTATTTGATGTCACCACTTAAAGGGGTTCTCTCACTTCAGCTAATGGCATTTATCATGTACAGAAAGTTAATACAAGGCAATTACTAATGTATTGTGATTGTCCATATTGCTTTCTTTGCTCGCTGGATTGATTTTTCCATCACATTATACACTGCTCATATCCAGGAGTTATGACCACCCTGCAATCCAGCAGTGGTGATCGTGCTTCCACAATATAGAAAAAAAGCATTGGTCTATGTGTGCTCCTATGGTCCCAGCCACCAGGTGCCTTTTCCTATAGTGTCCAAGCACGACCACCGCTGCTGGTTTGCAGGGTGGTCATAACCGCTGGGTATGTGCAGTGTATAATGTGATGGAGAAATGAATCCAGCCAGCAAGGGAGGCAATATGGAGAATCACAATATATTAGTAAGTGCCTTGTATTAACTTTCTCTACAGGATAAAGGCCATATTTTTCGCTTTCTAACATGCACCTAGGTTTCAGAGGAAGAAAATAAAAAAAAGTATATTTTTCATTAGACCTTTTTATCAGACTCTCAAATTCGACCCCCAATCTTCATCAGACCTCCCATATCAGAGCTCAGGTCAAACCCCCACATATCAGAGATCTGACCAAAAATAAGTAAATAAATGTATCTCTCCTGCTACACTGCCACTCTGCACATTCCGCCACTCTTCTTGCTTCCTGTCCCTCTCCAGGTGCTATGTGCAGTCAGGACAGTGGAGAGGAACAGGGAGCAGTGAGTACAGCCAGGCCAGGAGTGCTGTATTCACCACTCCCCGCACCTACTGCATACTTGTGAGCTCTTCCATAATGGAAGCGTTCATTAGTATTCACTTTATAAGACACATTGCCATTTTCCTCTCAATTTTGGGGGGGGGGAAATTGTCTTAAAGCAAAAAATACGGTAGTTCATAATTGTTTTCTTGTTTTGTACAGCTTAGAGCAACCATCTAGTTTTATTATGGACTTCTGGCATGTCATAGAGTGATGATCAGTAGGGTCCAAGAGAGAGAATCACCAGATTGAGGAGACCATACAAGCACTTTGGCTTTTGTTTTGGAGATAATAATAATGACCTTAACGCATTCAGCCTTGGGCTATTTTCCATTTTTGTGGTTTTGTTTTTCACTCCCTGCCTTCCTCATTTTTTTTGACTATGGTGCCCACTGTGCTCATGAATGGACACCATATTGTCCATTGATACATTTTTAGCCAGATTTATCATTGTGACTAGAGGTGAGCGAACATGTTCGTCCGAGCTTGGTGCTCGTTCGAGCATTAGGGTATTCGCATATGTTCGATACTCGGACGAGCATATTGCGATCCTCGAGGAAATGGCATCTTCCTCTTCCTGCATGTTAGGCGCCTTTTCTCAGCCAATCAACATGCAGGAGAGTCTTTGGTACCTCCTAGCATCACGTGAGGCCCCTACAAGTCGATAGCAGGGATTGGCTGGCCAGATCAGGTGACCTGGGAATATAAGAATCTGGTCCACGCTGCTCGCGTCAGACGCCACCTGCATGAGATTAGGGATAAAGCTGCTGTCTTGTCAGGAAGAGTGTTAGGGCCTCAATTTAGATTTTGGTTAGGCAGGAATCATTCTCAAAGAACCCAACAGCCCTTCTAAGGGCTACAAGCACCTTTTTTTTTGGTCCTGGCTGCTGGCTGGAACTTTTAGTGCAGCTACCGCCATCTTGGCTGCACACTGTGCACAGCGACTGGTGGCAGAAGGGACAGCACGTGGTCCACACAGACCCAAAAGAAATTGCCCAAAGTCATCTCAGTACTCATTTTTGCTGCTGCTGGTGCTGCTGCTGTACCTTGGCTTGCTGGGATCTGTAGTGCAGTCTAGGGAATACGTTTTTTCTCTCAGTTATATATACTACAGTCCAGTGAACAATTATGTCGTGTGCTGTACAGTAGCGTCAGTCTAGGGTATACGTTTTTTCTCTCAGTTATATATCCTACAGTGGAGTGAAAAATTGAGTAGTTTGCGGTGCAATAGCCGCCGTCTAAAGACTACGTTTTTTCTCTCAGTTATATATCCTACAGTGCAGTGCAAAATTATGTCGTTTGCTGCACACTAGCCGGAGTGTAGAAAATATACGTTTTTTCTCTCAATTATATATACTACAGTGCGGTGAAAAATTCTGTCGTGTGCTGCACACTAGCCGGAGTGTAAAAATATACGTTTTTTCTCTCAGTTATATATTAGACAGTGCAGTGCAAAATTCTGTCATGTGCTGCACACTAGCCGGAGTGGAGAAAATATATGTTTTTTCTCTCAGTTATATATCATACAGTGCAGTGAAAAATTGAGTGGTTTGCGGTACAATAGCCGCCGTCTAAAGACTACGTTTTTTCTCTCAGTTATATATCCTACAGTGCAGTGCAAAATTATGTCGTTTGCTGCACACTAGCCGGAGTGTAGAAAATATACATTTTTTCTCTCAATTATATATACTACAGTGCGGTGAAAAATTCTGTCGTGTGCTGCACACTAGCCGGAGTGTAAAAATATACGTTTTTTCTCTCAGTTATATATTATACAGTGCAGTGCAAAATTCTGTCATGTGCTGCACGCTAGCCGGAGTGGAGAAAATATATGTTTTTTCTCTCAGTTATATATCATACAGTGCAGTGAAAAATTGAGTGGTTTGCGGTACAATAGCCGCCGTCTAAAGACTACATTTTTTCTCTCAGTTATATATCCTACAGTGCAGTGCAAAATTATGTCGTTTGCTGCACACTAGCTGGAGTGTAGAAAATATACGTTTTTTTCTCTCAGTTATATATCCTACAGTGCAGTGAAAAATTGAGTGGTTTGCGGTGCAATAGCCGCCATCTAAAGACTACGTTTTTTTCTGTCAATTAGATATCCTACAGTGCAGTGAAAAATTGAGTGGTTTGCGGTACAATAGCCGCTGTCTAAAGACTACGTTTATTCTCTCAATTATATATCCTACAGTGCAGTGTAAAATTCTGTCGTGTGCTGCACACTAGCCGGAGTGTAGAAAATATACGTTTTTTCTCTCAATTATAGATACTACAGTGCGGTGAAAAATTCTGTGGTGTGCTGCACACTAGCCGGGGTGTAAATATATACGTTTTTTCTCTCAGTTATATATTATACAGTGCAGTGCAAAATTCTGTCATGTGCTGCACACAAGCCGGAGTGGAGAAAATATATGTTTTTTCTCTCAGTTATATATCATACAGTGCAGTGAAAAATTGAGTGGTTTGCGGTACAATAGCCGCTGTCTAAAGACTACGTTTATTCTCTCAATTATATATCCTACAGTGCAGTGTAAAATTCTGTCGTGTGCTGCACACTAGCCGGAGTGTAGAAAATATACGTTTTTTCTCTCAGTTATATATCCTACAGTGCAGTGAAAAATTGAGTGGTTTGCGGTGCAATAGCCGCCGTCTAAAGACTACGTTTTTTCTCTCAATTAGATATCCTACAGTGCAGTGAAAAATTCTGTCATTTGCTACACACTGGCTGGAGTCTAGAAAATATCCGTTTTTTCTCTCAGTTATATATCCTACAGTGCAGTGAAAAATTGAGTGGTTTGCGGTGCAATAGCCGCAGTCTAAAGACTATGTTTTTTTCTCAATTAGATATCCTACAGTGCAGTGAAAAATTGAGTGGTTTGCGGTACAATAGCCGCCGTCTAAAGACTACGTTTTTTCTCTCAATTATATATCCTACAGTGCAGTGCAAAATTCTGTCGTGTGCTGCACACTAGCCGGAGTGTAGAAAATATACATTTTTTCTCTCAGTTATATATCCTACAGTGCAGTGAAAAATTGAGTGGTTTGCGGTACAATAGCCGCCGTCTAAAGACTACGTTTTTTCTCTGTTATATATCCTACAGTGCAGTGCAAAATTCTGTCGTGTGTCAATTATATATCCTCGCCAACAGTCTCCTCCTACAGGAGGAGACTGTTGGCGAGACTGAAGAGGGTACCTATGCTCATTCCTTCTTATCTGTTGAGCGTGTATGGGCTGAAGAGGAGGAGTTGGAGGAGGAGGAAATGGAGAGTCAGCCTACTGAGGAAAGGCAATGTTGGCGTGTTGGGACTCTGGCACACATGGCTGACTTCATATTAGGCTGCCTTTCCCGTGACCCTCGCGTTAGAAGCATTTTTGCCAACACCGATTACTGGGTGTTCACCCTCCTGAACCCCTGGTACAAGCAGAACTTTTCCACTCTCATTTCTGTAGAGGAGAGGAGTATGAGAGTGAATCAATATCAACAGGCCCTGGTGGACAAGCTGAAACTATTCTTCCCATCTGACACCGCTAGCGGCAGAGGACGTAGTTCTGTGGGCCAACTAGCGGGGGAGAGGAGGCGAGCAGGCAGCTTGTCAAGCACTGGCAGGGGAACACTCTCCAAGGCCTTTGCCAGTTTTATGTCACCCCAGCAAGACTATGTCACCCGTCCCCAGTCTAGGCAGAGTAGGGGGGAGCTGTTCAGAAAGATGGTGAGGGAGTACGTAGCTGACCATACCAGCGTCCTGCATGATCACTCTGCTCCATACAACTAGTGGGTTGCAAAGCTGGACACGTGGGCCGAACTGGCGCTGTACGCCTTGGAGGTGCTGGCTTGCCCTGCCACTAGCGTGTTGTCAGAGCGGGTCTTCAGTGCAGCTGGTGGCATCATCACTGATAAGCGTACACGCCTGTCAACAGACAGTGCTGACAGGCTGACGCTTAGTAAAATAAATAAAGCCTGGATTTCACCGGGGGAAAACAGCTCAACATGAACATTGTTTATGTATCCGATTCCTCTCCTCCTCCTCCTCCTCCTCCTCCTTCTCTTCGTACACAAATGCTGAGCCAACAGGCAATTTTTCAGAGGGCCTACTGGCTCTGTTTTCAAACAATGTTTACAGCGGGCCACCTACAGGCCCTCTCTCCAATCAATTTTTTACAAGCGTCAACTACAGACACTCAAAAACAATTTTTTAGGAGGGTCAACTACAGACACTCAAAAACAATTTTTTAGGAGGGTCAACTACAGACACTCAAAAACAATTTTTTAGGAGAGTCAACTTCAAACACTTTAAAACAATTTTTTGGGAGGCTCACCTACAGCCATTTTGACTGCAATCTCAGGGTTTTCTGGGGGGGAAACCAAAAAAGGCCATTGGTGGTGTTCACTGCCATGCTGTGTCAGGCTAAATTTTTCGGGTGGTTTCACCTGCTACCCTCGAGTCTCCACTTTGCCGTCACTCTGGGTTCACTGCCATCTGTGTCAGGGTAAAAGTTTTGGTGCTTCACCTGCGATACCTCAGTCTAACTTGGTCACTCTGTCACCGGCCATGCTTGGTGTTCAGGCGTAAATTTTTTGTGTGGTTCACCTTGCTACCTCAGTCTCACTTGTCACTCTGGGTTCACCGCCATGGCTGTGTCAGGGTAAAATTTTATGTGCTGCTTCACTGCTACCTCAGTCTCACTTGGTCACTCTGGGTTCACCGCAATACCGTGTCAGGGTAAAAATTTAATGTGGCTTCACCTGCTACTCAGTCTAACTTGGTCACTCTGGGTCACCGCCATACCGTGTCAGGGTAAAAATTTTTATGTGCTTCACCTGCTACCTCAGTCTCACTTGGTCATCTGGGTTCACCGCCATGCTGTGTCAGGGTAAAATTTTATGTGGCTTCACCTGCTACCTCAGTCTCACTTGGTCACTCTGGTTCACCGCCATAATCCGTGTCAGGGTAAAATTTTGGATGGTTCACCTGCTACCTCAGTCTAACTTGGTCACTCTGGGTTCACCGCCATGCTGTGTCAGGGTAAAATTTTTGTGTGGTTCACCTGCTACCTCAGTCTCACTTGGTCACTCTGGGTTCACCGCCATGCTGTGTCAGGGTAAAATTTTATGTGCTTCACCTGCTACCTCAGTCTCACTTGGTCACTCTGGGTTCACTGTGTCAGGGTCAGTGTCACTCTGGGTTCACCGCCACCGTGTCAGGGTAAAATTTTTTGTTTCACCTGCTACCTCAGTCTAACTTGGTCACTCTGGGTTCACCGCCATACCTGTGTCAGGGTTAATTTTGTGTGCTTCACCTGCTACCTCAGTCTAACTTGGTCACTCTGGGTTCACCGCCATTATGTGTCAGGGTAAAATTTTATGTGCTTCACCTGCTACCTCAGTCTAACTTGGTCACTCTGGGTTCACCGCCATGCTGTGTCAGGGTAAAATTTATGTGCTTCACTGCTACCTCAGTCTCACTTGGTCACTCTGGGTTCACCGCCATATACGTGTCAGGGTAAATTTTTTGTGTTCACCTGCTACTTCAGTCTAACTTGGTTCACCGCCATGCTGTGTCAGGGGTAAATTTTTGGGTGGTTCACCTACTACCTCATCTAACTTGGTCA